>RJWM01002163.1:85309-135178 GCA_004363535.1 Dasyprocta punctata | reverse complement strand
TTTTAATTGCTTGCTTTGCCTGGAGGATTCATTCTATTGGGGTTAAAAACATTGTAGTTTTCAATATCTCTTTCTAGAATATCTTTCAGAACATTTTGGAGTGCTGGTTTGGTGGTCACGAATTTCTTCAGGCATTATGTATGACAAAAAAAAAAAAAAAAAAAAAACTAGGGCTGGGAGTTTGGCTCAGCGGCTTAAGCACCTGCCCTGGCAGGTATGAGGTTGTGAGTTTGATCCCTGGTGCTTCAAAAAAAAAAAAAAATCTAATTTCTCCACCAATTTTGAAAAATTGTGGGGTACATTAATCAAGGTTGAAACTCTTTTTCTTCTAGGGACTGAAATATTTCACTCCAAGTTCACCTGGACTTAAGGGTTTGTATCGAGAAGTCTTCTGTGATCCTGATGGGATTTCCTTTAGATGTGATTTGTTTCTTTTTCTAACAGCACTGTCTACTATATGCATAGGTGTAGTTTTTTTTTTTTTTCTAATCATGGTTAGTTGGCATTTTGTATGCCTCACTTACTTGTATGTCAAATTCTAGTTCCATACTTACGAAGTTTTCTGCTATTACTTGGGTGAACCGGCTTTTAAAAACTTTTTTGCACTATCTCCTGACTTTTTAATGGATTCAGATCAATCTTATGTTATTCTTTTTTGCATCACCTGGCAACTGTTGGATTGACTTTTCACGGTCCCTTGCTATTTTTAAGAATTCTTTCATGAGGCTTCTGGGAAGATGGTGGATCAGCAAGCAGCACAGTAAACAGCCTCTGTATGAGATACAATCCAGATGCTGGAATATAGCATTGTGGGGAAGCCAAGAAGGAAGGAAGTGGGTCCCTGGACCCATGAAAAATCTAAAGTGAGAATAGAATCCCACAGAAAAAGTGAAAAAGAAAAACTTAAAACAAAGAAGGCAGTGGTAGCTGGCAGTGCCTTTGCCCAGAGCCAGACCCAGTGTGCATGCGGAGCTTTTGGAACTGGGGGACACATGATCAAGGGGACACACAATCAAGGTGACAATCAAGGTGACATGGTGGCTGGTGACCCTAGAGGCCTCTGCAAAGAGAGGCAATATTGGAGGGGAGTGGCAGTGGATAGGAGCAGTGGAGCTGGAAGACTGCACTAGCAGGCGATGAGTACAGAGGACTCAGTCCTCCCGTGGGAGAGAGCAATTGCCCAGCAGCCATTTTGGAGTCAGGCCTGATAAGCCCAGAACCAGAATTGCTGCTGGCCTCCAATCCAAGAAGAACAAACCCAGGAGATGCAAACACAGAAGAGAGCGGGAGTCGTACAACTGAAGTTTCTGAAGCGATGACAACTGAAGTAAAGAAACAACTTCATGAGGCTATAAAAAAAAATCAGTACAGAAACACTAACTCAGGTAAAAGAAGAAATGAAAAACGTAATAAAAGAATTGCTAGGCATCTCTAAAGAAAACATAGACCAAAAAATGGAGGATCATAGGAAAATGAGGGAAACTGTGAATGAACAATATAAAAAAGATTTAGAATACAAGAAACAGATTCAAAGAGATATCCAGAAAACTCCATTGAAAGCTGGAAAAACAACTTGAAAGAAACTGAAGATAGACTTTCAAACCTTGAAGACAGGTTTGAAGCTTGTGATCATGAAAGGGAAGATCTCTTAAAAATAACAAGGAACTTGAAAGTTACAATTCAAGGGCTGCACGACAACCCAAAGAAACATAAGAATAAAAGGTGTGAGTAAAAAAGCAGGGGTCACACAAATGACATTAAAAATTTATTTACAGAAATAATATCAGAAAACTTTCCAAGCATGGGAAAAGAAATGACATTCACATAAGTGAAATATACAGAACTCCAGCTAGCCATAACCAAAATAAATCTACACCAAGACATATAATAATCAAGATTCTAGAAATTCAACACAAGAACAGAATATTAAAAGCTGTCAGAGAAAAGAAACAGATCACCTATAAAGGAAAACCCATCAGAATCACGACAGACTTCTCGACATAAACCATCAAGTTAAGAAGAGCTTGGAGTGAAGTATTTCAAGTCCTGAAAGAAAATAACTTCCAACCCAGATTGATGCACCCTGCAAAACTATCTTTAAAAATTAATGGAGAAACAAGATACTTCCATGACAAAGAACAACTGAAGGAATTCATGACCACCAAACCAACCCTACAAAGAATACTGAAGGACTTTCTAGAGAGCGATAAAAAGGACCACAGCTCCAGAAACAGTGGCAGACGGGTATCACTGAGTGGGGCAGACAACTGAATGGAGAGGAAACATAGGCAGCCAATGGCAGGAAAATAGCATGGCAGGGATGAGGCAGTGCATGTTGGCTATAGCCATTAATGTAGATGGCCTCAATTCACCAATAAAAAGAAACACAGGCAGAGTGGATCAGGAGACAGGATCCATCAATATGCTTTATACAACAAACACATTTAACTGGAAAGGGGGTTCATAGACTGAAAGTCAAAGGAGAGAGAACAATGCTCTATGTGAACGAGAAAGAAGTGGAGGTAGCTTGCCCATTAGCTGCAGAGTGGACAAGAAAGACATGGCATTTTTATACAACGGAAGCTACTCAGCTATAAAGAAAGATAACCTCAAGGCTCTTGGAGGTAAATGGATACAACTTAAGATCATGTTTATGGATGAAATGATCCAGAGTCACATGGGTGAACATCATGTTTTGTCCCTAGTATAAAAAACTAAAGGGGTTAGTAGGATCCAAAATACACAACACATATGTGAAAGTGAAAGGAGAGAAAGTGTCTAAAAAGGGAAGGCAGTGGCCATTGTTAATGTATTATTATGATTTGAATCCTGTATTGTTCTGTTTAGTTTGGTTTTATTCTGTTTCAGTTTGTCTAATTTTATTATATTTGATGGCATGGATAGTTATTTCAAACATAACAAAATATATTATGGTAGCCATTATTGATTTCCTATTACCTTGTTTTGAAGCCCTGTATTGCTTTCATTGTTTTGTTTTGAGTGACTTTATTCTATTTTGATTTGTTTGATTGTATTATGTCTGATGACATAGGCAACTACTTAGAAGATAACAAGAGGCATTATGGTAACCACTGTTGTTTTACTATTGTTTTAAAGTCCGGTATTGTTTTCATTGTTTTGTTTTTATTCGTTGTATTCTGTACTATTTTGTTCGATTTTATTATGCCTGACGGTATGAGCAGTAATTTTGAAGATAACATGAGGCATTATGGTAGCCATTAGTGATTTCCTTTTATCTTTTTTTGACGTCATGCTCCATGTTCATTGTTTTGTTTTGATTGATTCTATTCTATTTTATTTTGTTTCATTTTATTCTCTTTAAAATTAAAGAAACAAAGAATTCTTTCATGATCACTAATGGCAAACCAGTCTTCTAGAGCCAATGTTCTATCCTCATATTGATTGATTCTGCTCTGTATACTTTCAATAAAATTTTTTAATCTCCTAGATCTGTATGAATCTGTTTCATGGATTCTGTTTCTTTCCTGTGTTGGGCATTCATAGTTTTCATCATTTTCCTAAGCTCCTCTATATTTTTATCTGTATGTATTCTAGATTCACTAACCATATCCTTCATTACATTTATCATCTCTCTAGTCATCTGAAAAATTACTTTTAATTTATTTTTTCTTTTTCTAGAGCCTCATTCCTCTGCTTTTCCTTCCGCTGTTACTATTTCAGAATCCATCTGGATGGTTTTGGTATGTTCTACCTCACGGCCTCCTGGGTTTGCCTTCCACAAGCTGATGATTTGGGGTTTCATCCTGCTTCTGTGTCTTCTCATTTTCATTCTTTAAAAATTTGTCTTCTGTGTTGATGCTTATAAGCTGTTTATGGTAGGTAGCTTTATTACTAATATTGAGAACTCCTTAGGAAATGACTATTTTTCAGAGATGTCTTCTAGGTGTACTGGCTTTTGCCTTTTGGGTGTGTGAGATGATATTACCTCTTCAACTTGTTAGGGACAAGAAATTGCTATGTATTGGACATAGGCCCTGGCTCTTTGATTCTAGATTATATTATTGTTTATAACCCTCAGACTGTCTTAGTCGTGGCATATAAGGAACAACAAAAACTATGTTACCTTGGCTCATGTAGAACAATGAGTAATAACAACCGGAGCAAGCACAGCCTAGAAAATGACAAACTGTGGTAACTATCAATTTCCCCCTCTTTAACCACATGAACAAGATATATAGTTATATGACAAAAATCTAAAACAGATAATTATATACAGTAAATACCATTTAACTGAACAATTTTACCCTCTGGGGAGAAGACTAAAAAGGCAGAGTGAGAAAAACAGAGAAATAAAAAAAAAAAGACAAAGAGATTAGAAGCAAGGTTGAAGGACAAAAGAGGTTACCTAAACTTTTGGAGACAGGTGTAGAAGAGAGGAGGAAAACAAAGAAACTAAACCCAATCAAACCAAACCAACCTAACCTAAAAACAATGTGAACACTCATGAAAAAACAAGAACATATGATAAAATAGAAGTGAGAGATTTCTCTGTGATTTCAAGCCTGTCATTACCTTCTGGTGTCTACAGTTTTGTGGTAGTACTCACTTTAGTGTGTGTCTCTGCTGTCACCAGTAGACAAAGGAGGCATACAGAGCTCAGATCTATAATGTATGATCCCAGCAAGCTTGCAGCAGGATTAGGGTGGGATGCTGTATAATCATAGGAAGCCTGCAGTAGGAATAAGGTGGGGTGCCAACTCAACCCCACAGAGGTACAGGTTGATCCTGATGTGCGGTTGTGGGTCAGTGACCTGAGTTGTTGAGGTCACAACATTATGAGTATTTCTTGCTGGCTTGACCTCAGTTCCTTGATCACTGGTATCTCCCAGGGTAGCATCTCGTCTACTGGAAGCCTTGAGATGAAGCCAACTGATGGCAGCTCAAGTACCAAGTTCAGCTAACCCCAACCCAAAATGGCATCCAAACAGTTACCCTCTCCTGGGGACATTTGGATGCTAGTCACTCACCAGTTGCTAAATTAACAGCTCCACTCTACTAGAGCATTTTTCTATGGAAGTCTCCAGGGGCCACTGGACCACTGAAGCTCTATAGGTTTGAGCCTCTTCTTTCACACAAGTTGGGAGTCAGGGAGATTTGCAGTTTGCCAATGAGCTGGGAGTCAAGGAGTAAGCAGTTTGCCACCTCCCTCTTCTGCCATGAGGCCCATCACTCACTGTTCCTGTGGGCTCCAATCCCCCTTCAGAACTTTTCTGGATCTTGGGGATCCACCTCCTACCTTCTTCTCTTCCCAAAGTTGCTATACTCCAGTGTCTGGTCTCTCAATCTCAGAAAGGGTTGTTTGCTGCTGCTCACCCCTTCATCATCTTCCTATTTCATCTTCATTTTAGAAGGATAGTTTTACTAAATACAGTGAACCCTCACCTTATGAACTCAATTAGTTCATGAGGGCTGGCTGAACTCAAATTAGTTGTAAGTCAGAACTTTTTCCCATAAGAAATAATGGAAATACCCATAATGCATTCTGAAGCTCCCAAGCAAATCTTAACTAACCTTTTCATAATAAAAAGAATGCTGTGGTATGTGTAATTTACCAGAAACACCAATAATTTTCTAATACATTCATCAAAAAGTTACAAAAGGCAGTTATTGTCTGAAAGGAAAGTTCCTTTCCATAAAAACATCAGGAATCTGGACTCAGACTGACACTTATGTTCACTTACATACATTTTTCTGGCATCATGAGTCTTTTTTACAACTGCACAAGTGACTAGCACTCAGGTCATAACTTAAGACTGGTTGTAAGTTAAACCTAAAATTCTGTTCACAACCCGAGTTGTTCATATGTGAAACCGGTCATAACTCAAGGGCACTGTACAGAATTCTCTATACAGTTTTTCTCTTAAGTACTTTGGATATCATTGCACAGCCTTATAGCCTCCATTGAGTCCAACAAGAAATCAACCTTCACCACTCTTGTTCAATAGAAAAAGAAATAAAAAGGATATATACAGGAAAAGGAGAGGTGAAACTATCCTTTTGTGCAGATGACATGATTCTTTAGATTGAAGACTCAGAAAATCATACCAAAAGATTCCTAAAACTAATAAATAAACTCAGCAAGGTAGTAAAATAAAAATATCAACAAATAAAAATCAATAAATTGCTGTTCAGAAGTAATAAACCCATTGAGAAAACAATTAGGAGAACAATACCTTGCATATCTTTCATTGTTTGACTGTAATCATTTTTTCATGCTTATATCTTATAATCTGAAGAACTATTTTGAAGATAATAATACACAATATGTACTTTTTTCAAATCTATTTTATTTCAAAGAGAAAACAAAACAAAATTTCAAAACATGACAATCAGAGGCAACAATGGTACACACATTGAGCACAACATGCAATATATTAACCAACGTTTACTATTTTCTTTTGAAATTCTATATCATCACTTTTATCCCCTTTTTTGTTTTTAAAATAAAAAATACCATGCATAATAATTTCAAGAAAAATTAAATATGTAAGACTAACCTAACAAAGAAAAGGAAAGACTTCTATAATAAAAAAACATAGATGGAGATGTATAATCTAAATACTACTTAAAGTTCAAGATCTCTGAGCTAAACCACTAGCCCTGCCTCACACCTCTGAAAACTTACAGACAATGCAACTGGGTCTCACCAATTTGTCTGAAGCCAAGTCCCTTAAAACGAGGCCTTTATGTCCTATTTAACATTGGCAGAACATATACACCAACCTAGCTGGGACAGATTGGAGTGTTAGTAGTCTCAGGTTAGAATGTCATCTACTGCCATTGTTCTACTCTCAGTTCAAGAATACAGCACTTTTCAAACCTGTCTTTAGTCACTGTCTTGAGCATTAAAATGGTTGGTTAAGAAAATTATCATTGACATAAAAATTCATTTATAACATTTATATTGATTGATCCAATAATTCCATTTCTACAAAAAATCTATTCTTTGAGAAATAACTCAAAATATGAAGAAAGTTGTGTTTAGCATGTTCTTGCAAACAGTGCAGTAAAACACTTAAATCACTGTAAACCCAACAAAGTGGGGTATCAGTTAAACTAATGTACACACATCTAATAAATTACATAATCCTTAATACTTAAAAAAATTATTCACTGCAAACTTCATAATCCTTTCCTTTGACAAAGGCTGTTAAGACTAATTTATGCCACCTCTGCAAAACCACTAGTTGTCGCACAAAAATCTATTCTCATATTTTTTCTAAGCGTACTACCAGCCACTTAGGTCCCATTTTCCAGAGTCAAACCTATATGTGGCAATGAGACTGAATTCTCAGCACTAAAATGTGAGCAAAAATAAAACAAAAACAAAAACAAACAATGGCATAACTTCCTGCTCACCAACTATGCTGCGTGAACCCCAGTATTACTTCATGGAACAGAATTGTTTTACCAGCCTATATATACTCCCAAGATATTATGAGACAGTAAAATGCAGCACTAATATAAAGACCAACTAACATTACACATCCACATTCAAAAAGTATTACATTACAAAATGCTACAAAATTACATGTATCTAAAGATCACAACTACCATTAAATATGTATATAAGCAGAGTAAACACATAAAAATAATATTACGGCAGGGGGACTATGAATAAGTATTTTCCAAATTTTCAATAATATTGCTTACTTTGACATTTTTGAACATTAAATTGGTAAACAATTGAGACGCCAGTTCTTAAAACAGTGATAAAGCTTCAAAGAGATTTAAGAAATTTTTGTCCTACCACTTTCATCATGATGTAAAACATACATCGCCTGGCCAATGTTCCCAAGGAAAGGTGCTTGGTCTACAACCCAATCACTCATATTCTACTCAAGTTCCTCAGAGGCACTAGCTATCAGCCTTAATCACATAACACAAGATCCATATAACTAGGTCTTCTCTACTTTTTAAGAGCCTTTTTGCTTTATCTTTTGCATTTGTATTTTTAGTAAAATCAAAATTTTAATGCAATGAGATACAGGATATGAAAACTTGACCCTAAAAAACTTTATGCCTTTTCTCACCCAGCAGTTAGCTTCCCTCAACCTAAAAATCTGTTTGAAGAAGGATGAGAACAGCAATTTAAGGTTAACGTTTCCTCCTCCCAAAGCCAAAACCAAAACCAAGAAAACTACGAGTCAAACTGAAAGAAAACATTTTTTGTTGTTTTGTTATCCACTCACATTTGAAACTACATTATCTCTATAACAATGCAACCAATTTATACAGAATCTTGATATCGTGAAGGCTAATATCCGAATTTAATACAGATGGTAATGTGCATAACTCCATAATATACTACTACTACAGATTTATCTAATTAAACAGAGAGATTCCTGATTTCCTAATAGTATCTACCACAAAATGTCATGATTTCTAGAGTTCTGCTGTCAAATAAGAATCACTAGCCCTGTGACTAATGCATTTAAAATAATGCTAGTTAGAACTGAGTGGTCCAAATACATATTGGATTTTGAAGACTTAATATTTCAAATCTGAAAAATAAAATATAACATTGTCTTCAGAATATTGATTACATCTTAATAATATTTTGGATAGAGTCAAATAAGATATGCATTAAACTTTATTTTATTTGTAAAAATGTAGCTATAAGAAAACAAAGTTACATATGTGGCTCACACTATGTATTTCTACAGGACATCAAATGAAGCTGATCCAGTTCCTAATGAGCAAAAATTTTATTGATTTCCTTTTGATTTAATACTCTCTAGTTCTGTAGTTATACACAGAAAACAAAGCCAGCGTGTTGGCCTGGGATCATGTCCTAAAAGTTACTGAAGATAAAGGCTGCCATTAGTCATCCAGTTACTCAATGATAGGTCAACATACTGCAACAACCAAGATTCCAGGAGAAATCCAGAGACCTTTTATTAAATCTTAAGGTTTATAAACCTGATCCTCATTCTAACTCCATCATATACCACATTTCTGATATATAGGACATCTGAATGGTAATGCCACCTAAAAGCCTTGCCAGATGTCCTTTAGGCATCATTCTAAGAGTTAACAGTAGATGTCTTGAAATGGCACATGATACTTTAAAAGACTTGATGCTATGGTAGAGATGGAGTGAAATTTTGGGAAGCTTAGAAAAAAGGGGACGTGGTGGGTACGACCGTGAGTTCTCACTAGAACTAGGTCACCAACAAAACCAGTAAGTTGACTGTACTTTAAATTTGCTGAAGGACCAGGGATTTAGCTCGGTGGCATAAGCACCTGTCTGGCAGGCGTGAAATTGTGAGTTCTATTCCCAGTACCAAAAAAAAAAAAAAAAGAAAAAGAAAAAGTAATAAATTTGCTGAATATTCACTTTGTGTAAACACAGATAAACAGAGCTAAACAAGCTGTCCACGCTTAAGGAGTGCATCTTGTAGTCTAACCAATATATCTGAAGTCAGGGCAGATTAATTGACAAGGGCAATGGTGCTAAGAGTTAATCCTAGGTTGTAATCTTAATGACTAAAACCAGAATTGGTTAAGAAACTTAAAACAGCAGACAAAAGCTGAGGATAAGGATTCAGGAAGCAAGTATTATAGATAAAAGAGAATCCAGGTATTTCAGGAGTAGACACTAAGAACCCTTTGAAATGTTATATATACATTTTTGTATGAACTTTCACCATTTATGTGTATGTGAAAAAAATTACAGCAATCAACTTTTAATGCCTACATTTATAAATTAAACACATAGCACACACACACATTACATGTTCCATGAAACATAAAATCAGGATATAAAAAATTTAAAATACAACATTATATCTTTATATTTCCAAAGATGATGGAATAGTCCATGTGAATCCTGCACTAAGTCTTAACATTAAAATAAGAAATTTAAAAACACTGTGGATAAGAGAAAGAGGTATTAAAAACAACCTCAAATGGAAATGAGCTGAGGCCTGCCACAAAAATCCTCAGTTACTTCCAGTTTCCTTAAAATGAGTTTGGTGTATTTTCATTGTGATACAAAGAAAAACAAACGAAACAGAAAAGATGTTGTTTTCTACACATTTGAACTGCTTTTATCTTTAGTTATCCAATTCTACATAATAAACTACTAAAAAGTCCTTGACAATGTAAAATACAAATTCTCTTTTAAAATTTAAAGACTTAAGTTGCCTCAAGTTGTAGGTACCAAAAAAATGAAAAACATGTGCTTGCAGGGGAGCCTGCATGACCACTGCCTCACCCATGAAAGGGTTCAGCAGTACATGTGGTTCTCAAGTTGTTAAGTTATCATTATACTACCCAAGCATAAAATGTTTTCCTACAGTTTCATATACTGAGCTATAGAAAATACATTCATATTGTCACCTTCCTTCTACCATATATTGAAGATATAAGGAGATAACTAGCCAATAATGTGTTGTAACGATTAAAATGAGAAAAGATCATTATCAGACTTACAAGCAGATGGCAAAGTTACATTACGGAAAATTTTTAAATACTGAGAATTTTTATTAATAATAAACTTATGCCCATTTTTACATCATTAGATGATTTACTAAATAAAAGTTAACGGTATAAGTCAACACTTTTATTAAAATTAAGGCAAAAATGACACAGATACTACACAAATATGACAAAATAGCCATTTTCCCTTCTCTGTATAATTCAGAAGTTGATTTAATTGATTAAACTGCCCACAGAAAAGCAGGCAACACATATAATTTATGGATGAGATGCAGTAGCTAATTAATAATAAACATACAAGTTTAATAGCAACAAAAACAGAAAATAAACACATTGAGAAGGCATAAGAAGGCACTCACAAGGTTATGCTACTCATGAAAATACAAACTAGTATCACCCTTTCTGGAAAACCTGATAATATCCTTTAATCTAGGACTTACATTAGGAAATGATTTTAAAAATTAAAGATTTATAAAAATTATCAACACAATATTTCATTTCTGCATAGAAAAACTAGTGGATTAAAATGTTCTAAAATGTTAATCTCTAGGAGCCAGGACTACAGATGATGTTCCTTCTATTTCTGGTGTTTTATAACAAGCATATATTAACTCTAGTCCAAAAAAATTCTTCAAGTTACTTTTTATAAGTTCCTTTTAACAAATATAACCCAGTTCTTGTTATAGAAACAAACAATAAATGCTATTTCTATTCCAAAGGAACAGGCTTCTATTCTAATTCTAGAATTATACCTCCCACTCACCCAAAGCATCAGCCTCCACACTAGCACAGCACAGAGGAGCTCTAGTTAGAAAGAGATTTAAGTTCAAATCCTAGAAACACCACTAACAGCTGTGTTCCTGTGGACAACTTACTTTCCTAAATTTGAGTGTATTCTTAAAAGACACTAATATAAATTTAGAGACTTTAACAGAGTTTCAGTACCTCAGAAGATAATTCAGAAGGGGAATAATGATGAAGGTGAAATTATAATACAAAATTGTAAGTATATAATTTGGGATTCATCCATAGGAAAGCTATAGTGGCGTGTGTCCTCCAGTGATAAGAATGAAACTAAAAGGGTTTTTTTTTTATTTTTCTGTACATAAACCTGGTTTTGTTTTGCACACAAGGAATGCAGGAGCAAATACAAGAAATAAGTTCCACTTCCTGACCATATTCTATGGCAGATGAGGCCAGGGAGAGGCAAAAAAGTAAAGTTAAAGGTGTGTGCCCTATATTAAAAAAACAAAAAACAAACAAACAAAAAACCCAGTAGACAGAGGAGGGATGCTATTCCTTAAGACACAAAAGGTTCTTCTACAAAGACTGGGCTGATAATTATCACAAGGAAAATCCTGAGTCTGAGAGAATAGGACAAGCAAAGTCAAAGATAAAAACAATGTTGGCATGTTCATTGGCAGCTGTGAAAAGAAATGAAATTGAAGACGTAGCAGGGACCCCAGGAACCACATTATGTGGGGTCATAGCACAAAAAAGGAGTTTGGATTTTATCTTAACTGTGATAAGAACCCACTGATAATTTCAGCAGAATGACATGAGCTGAGTGCATTTTGGAAATTACTTCAACCATCTGTGCAGACAGAATTTCAGTGACAGGAGGCTACTGTTGCAGGCCAACATGCCCCAAACTAGGAAAGAGTGACAGCACTAGAGGTAGCAGAATAAAATTTCCATGTTCATTGAGTTCAACTGTCTTTGAATTCAAGCACAAAGATCTCACCTTGTGACACCTGCCCTAGTTCTCCAGCTTCAAGTGCCACCCCACTGAACTTTACATACTATCCTAATGAGAATACACGTCACAGTATAGGGGTGCTGTAACACAGTACTACAGAATAGTGGCTTACTTTCTCACAGTTTCGGAGACTGAAAATAAAAAATAACCAAGGTGTTGAGAGGGGCATGTCCCTTTTGAAAGCTTTAGATGAGAATATTCTTTACCTCTTCCTTGTTTCTGTTGACTCCTGGCAATCTTTGGAGTGGCTGGCATACAGCTGCACTACTAGAATCCTTGCCTCCAGAGTTTACTCTGAAACATGTTCAGACAGTCTCTTTCTTGTGTGTATGAGTGAATTTAGGTCTTTTCCTAAACCCTAATATCATCTAACTTCATTACATCTGCAAAGACCCTTACCCCAAATAAAGCTTCATTCTGAGGTTCCTGCTGGATATGAATTCTTGAATCCATTCAACTATTCAACACTTCCACAGATTGTTTTATGAACTAGTCATCTCATTTCAAAAATATTCAAGTAAGGTTGAACAGTCAAAATCAAATATACAGCACAGAAGAGATTTCTGTACTGCCTTGGTATGCCCTTTAACCTCTCAAGTTTATTCGTTTGTATGGTAAGGGGATGAGCTCTATTGCCTAACACTAATATTCTAAGATTTTGACCTATACATTTTCTTGTAGACTTTTTAGATTAAATAAATATGAGTTAAACATATAGAGATCCTCAAATATTTGAATAAATTAAATTGCAGCAGAAAGCTTAATTTCTAAGTTCTGGAGTAGGCAAAAAATATTTTTGTAATATAGCCACCATTATACCTACTTTTTCTTCATTTTTCACTTAGAATATAGTGCATTCTTTCATACATAAAAATAAATTCTTTCATCTTAATAAACTACACCTTTGAACACATACTATATGCCAGGCCCATAGGAATACAGCAGTGAATAACCAACTTCTAACTATACCTTAGCCTCTTCATAATTTTAAAATTTTACTTAAATGATAGTTTTCTAACAATATAAGTAGTTTTATTTTCTTAAAATTTGTACTGTTCTTATTAATAGTAATAAATCTTTCCATACTACTTTTTAGAATAACTTTGTTTTCCTTAAAATACATGTTCATTGTGTACAAGAATTCACACAAAAATTAAAATGAAGAAAATTCTTTAAATTTTTAAAAATTCTAACATGTAACACATTATACATACAAAATATATAAAATGCTGAAGAACGAGCTCTTTGTATACCAGGAACATTCTCTTTTATTTCCAAAGTGAAAAAGGATTGATTCATAAGTGCATTCTAAAGTGCAGGTGAGCTAGGTATGGTGGCCAATGCTTGTAATCCTAGCACTGTAGAGACTGATGCAGGAGGACAACTTTTGACCAAGGGGTAACTTAGTGATTTAGGGAAAAAAAAAAGTGGGGGGCTGGGCTGGGGATGCAGCATAGTGCAAAAGACCTGGGTTTAGTCCCCTTTACCACATAAATGAAGGAAGAAATGAATGAATGAACAGAGAGAAAAAGAGAGGGAGACAGAGAGAAATGTCTTTCCCTTCATGAAACACTCTTCTTACAACACTGCACATTAAGTCACATTTCAACAAATCAAATACTATCTTTCCAAATCAAATGCTATCTGGCCCATTACATTTTTAATAATAACTTTGCTTTATCTTTGGTTATATTTTAACTAAAAGTAGCTAAGATATTTTTATAATTGAGTGTGTTTTGTAGTCTAAATTTTTCAAATAATTACTGGCCTATAAATAGATGCTTCAATGCATTAAAGAAGACTGCTACTCAAAAAAATAATGTTCATTAAAGAATGATTGTCACTTAATTCCTATGGATATTTCTCTTTATGAGGAATCCGGGGATATAGTGAGAAAAGCAACAGATTAAAAATTGGCTGAGCAAAATTTACATTTCTAACTTCTCCACTAATTATGTGACCTTAGACAAATTATGTAATCTTCTGAGCATCAGTCACTAACCTTTAAAATGTTGGAATGTAGTTATATTTATATGGTTCCATTCAAACATTAATATTTTGACGTTCCCAAAGAAGACAAGCATGCAACTTAGAAAAATGGGTAACACTACTAATGAAGAATTTATATTACCATCTTCTAAATTCAAAAATAAGTTTTCTCAGTATTTTCTGTTATAGCTTGGATCTTAACTGTCCCCCAAAGGTCCACATGGTAAAGGGTTGGACCCCAGAACTACCAAGTCTTCAGGTCATTGGAGATGTGCTCTGGAAAAGGACAGACTCCGACAACTTGTAGACAACTCCAGGCAAGGGCTATGGGTTATTTGGGATTCTCTAGCACAGGAGAGGTACTTCAAGAACCCTAACTATTTGCATTTTTCTTACCACCCATCACTGTTTCTGAACACTTCCACAATGTGGCATCCCTGTCTCTAGGGCTTGGAAGGTCCAGGACAAAGGAATCCAAGTGGGGGCCTGCGTGACCGGCGTGGACCGCAGGAGGAGAAAGAAATGGGCTTCTCGGGAGCCCACCCAGCCAGGCCTGAGTGCCTCCAACCAGGAGACAAGTAAGATTGCCTTCCGGGGGCCTGCATAACTAGCGTGGACCCTAGGAGGAGAAACATGCACTCCCATCCCCCGTACACCTACCAGCACACAGGCTAAAAATCAAGGACAAAGTTCTTCTCCCTCCCCCCACCCCCATAAAGCAACCTGCTCGTTTGGAGGTCTGGCTACATTGATAGCAACTTAGGTACATAAAACAACTAAATGCTAGCATTGTTTTGTTCATTATGCAGGCCTGGGGCTGGCAGCCTGAGCATCTCTTTGGAAGATGACAGTACACAATGTAGCAAAAATGGGGGATTCTTTTCTGTCTTGTCTTTGAGGCCCAATACTGTTCTTGTTGTTTTGCTTTATTCTGATTAATGTTTTTTGGCCTTATTTTATACTCTGTTTTTATTGGTTTTATTGTGGGGTTTTTTTTTTTTTTTTTTTTTTTTTTTTTTTTTTTTTTTTTTTTTTTTTTTTTTTTTTTTTTTTTTTTTTGTTTTTTTTTTTTTTTTTTTTTTTTGGTTTGATTTTACTATACCTGTTGGAAAGGTCAACCAACTATTCTGAAAATAAGATATACTATAGTAGCTATTGTTTTCATAGTATCTTTCTTAGAATTTCTGTACCAGTTCTACTGCTTTGTTTTGATTGGCTTCATTCTGTTACATTTTGTTGGATTTTACTATCTTTAAAATAAAAAAAAAAAAGAAAGAAAAGGACAGACTCCAATTTCCAGCCACCAGGTTGTTGATTTTGCTCTGTATATGCTCTCAACAAGACATTCTGCCTCACCATAGGCCAAAAGCAATGTTAGCAACTGATCATAAACTGGAAGCTCCAAAACTATGATTCAAAATACACCATTTTCCTTTATGAACTGCTTATCTCAGGAATCTTGTGATAGTAACAGAAAGCTAACACATTTTTCAATATTAACCAAATCAATGCAGGATCCCTTCTTTTTGCTGATGAATATTTGTAAAAAAAAAAAAAAAAAGACAATAATTGAAAAAAATCAGCCTCATGCTGGGTGTGGTAGCATATGCCTGTAATCCCAGCTATTGGGGAGGCTGAAGCAAGGGAATTATAAATTTGAGGCCAGCCAGGGAAAGCATCTCAAAATTTAAAGGAAAAATAAACAAAAAAGGTTAGAGATACAGCCCTTGGTGGTATAGCATCCCTAGATTCAATCCCCAGTACAGAGGGAAAAAAAAAAAAAAAAATCAGCCCCATCTGTACCACTGAAAATCCATTCCTTACAAAATTATACTTTACTACTTACATAAAATGTCATAATTCACATGCTGTTTTGATTGTTTACTGGCCATAAATGCATTAATAAATCAGTCTAAACTACCTGAAATTTTATATTTTTAAATTGTGTCCATAGAATTCAAAAAAACTGGGTGCTAAAATAAAGCACTTTTCATTCCTACCTACTGAATTCATGAATGAATTTACTTAAATATGTTGCTGAAAAACATAACATGACTGATAAAAAATGTTTTCAAGTATAAAAGAATACACTGGGGCAATAATATGTAGAATTAAGATGAAAATAAGAGGAAAAGAAATACAAAAATTCTGACTTAAAAGTAAGAGCTTCATTGAACATAAATTTTTTTGAAACAGATAATGGAAAATGTCGAATTGTCAACCACACTTAAATTTTAACAATACACATTTAAAATTGAGATTTAAACAATATATCAGAAATTGTATCACTTACAAATATTCAAAGTTAGATGAAAAATTCAAAGAGTGAGAGAAGGTATGACTTGTTTCATAAATTTGAAGGGATATACAAAAAAAGTCTTTAAAACCCTTGCAGTAAATTTCAGAATTTGCCATTAGTCCTAACCTTCCTTGAAAGATACAGCTTAATGTACTCCCCATTTGCATGTTCCCCAGACATAAGAACTCAACATATTGACAGAAAACTTACTATATAGCTCCTTCTGCACGTTAGAAGGAAAGAAACAAACAAGAAGGAAAGAAGGAGGGAAGGGTGGGTGGAAGACAAAATCCTTCTCTTCTCTCTACACATTGAGTCTTGTTTCATCATCCACGTGGTTTCCCAAGCTAAAAAAGACATTTTCTTGTATCTCCTGAAGGAAAAATTCTAAGACCTAACTTCCTATTTCTTTCCCTTCTACCACTACCATTGTTCAAGACCCCTTTATCAGATGTCATTATATAGCTTGTTATGGTTTATGTTTAAATGTGCCCCTAAAACCTCCTGTGGTCATGGGGGGTGGGCCTTTTGAAGGCGGCTGAGTCTAGCGTTTGTGAGTAGTTCATTGTCTAGCACTGGGACTGGCAGTGTGAGTGCTGCACCCACCCAGGGGTGGGTAGCCGGCATACAATATAAGGGAGGGAAGGAAGTGTGCTTTTCTCCCATTTGCCCTTTTGCTTGTCACTTGCAGCTGCCATGAACCGTTGCCCCTTACCCTCGGCACCCTGCCTTGGAACCAGCTGAGTATGGAATGAAACCTTCAAGAACTGTAAGCTAAATAACCTTTCCTTCCTTCATGTTGGGTGTTGGGTATTCATTGAGAGAAAAGTAACCAAGATACAACTCTTCTTAAAAACAAAAACTACAATTTTACTTCCCAGCATCTCCCACAGAGGGTTAAACTACAATTATCAGAGCTACATAGATATATCTACCATGCATATAAATGAATTACCCAAATGATTTAAGAATGGTGAATTTGAAAGGAATCAGAAGAGTCAATTCCCTTGATAATATCCTCAATCCAATATCTTTCAAACTAGCATTTTCCTTGTCACTGAGAATTTATAACCTTATGAAGCAGCTCACTCTATCTGCCAAAGACCTTAGTCCAAATACAACTACCTTGACTTTTTGTTCCTACAGTAGTTTGGTTAAAAAACATATTTTTGTTAATAGGAAAATACTGATAACATTACATAAAGTTAAAAATCACCTAAATTTTTGCCACCTAGACAGCTTCAGTTAGCAGATTAGAATACATTTAGCTTTTGCTTTATTTTCTTCTGCAAGCATGCATGGTATGTACATATGCATATACTGAGAATTTCTTGTTTCTTTTTTTTTTTTTTTTTTTGCATAAAAACCCTATGCTGAAACCACTAAGGCTCTGGTGTGGGTTTTTATAAGATGGTCAGTGAATTCCTGGTAGGGAGACTTGGTGAACATGATCTCTTTGCAGAAGTTGGGGATCAGGTACCTATAGGTCTTGGGGTGACACCAAAGGTGGCCCTAGTAAAGTTACCCAGTATGGTAGTGCGGCCACTGGCAAAGGGGTCACAATCAGCAACACTAGCCATCTGCAGTAGCTTTTTCCAAATGGGTTGAGACAATAACAGTGCCTCTGGAGCAGGAATAAGGCAAACCAGTTCAGAGCCACAATGTCCTATCATCCTATAAGGGACAGGTGGAAGAACTTGCCAGTCTTGTTCATGGAGTAGCCTCTCTGTACAGGGACAATGGACAGCACGGTCATGATTATGGCCCTTTAGACAGCAGTAGCTACTTCCCTGAAGCACTTAAGACTGACACAACCTGTGTAGTCCTCAATGGTAATAAACGCCTTGAATGTGACTTGCTGGTCAGCTCCTACACTGGCACGATCTTCCAAATCTCATCCTTGAGGGATGATCCCATAAAAGTCAATGATCTCAGATTCCTTGATAGGCAAGGAAAAAGAGAAAAATCTCCTCCAGAGATGCGATCTTTATGACTGTGACCAGTGGTTAGCTTGGTGATATGGATCCATTCCTTGTCCTCAGCCTCACCTCTGCCAGCCCTGCAGCCTCAACTCAGCCCCTGCTGCAGCCCCACAAGCTACATCATTGAGAGGCACCTCCCACTACACCTATGTCATGCTGCATTGCTGGTGTCACCTGTCATTTGGTGTTTTCCCAAGGAAGAAATTGTTGTGTCTTACTGTAAAACAAAAAACAAAACAAAACAAACTGGGATAAAATCCTTAGACACAACCCTTTTTCCAGCACTGAATAATACTGTAAGCATTTCTCCTGTGTGTTTCAATACTGTTCCAATTTTCCAAAGCATTTTAGTGGTTACACAATACAGAATAAAAAATGCTAAAATTTTCTTAGCTATTTTTAAATTATGCTGTTATAAATTCTTGAAATTCATCAAAGTATCTAAGAAGTTAAAGCACAGAAATAAAATACTGAATTCCATAGTAAGAAGAACTATTTATTTGTAAGTTATTTTTGTTTTCCAACTTTTCACAATTATAAATAGTAATGGGATAAATATTCTGAAAGGTTAATCTTTACCAACATTTCTAGTCATTTACTGAGGATGGAGTCCCAAAAGTTAACAAGCGAAAGTATTGATTATCTAAGTATTGATTTTTGATTCAATTGTCAAATTATTTTCAGAAAATTTACAATTTATGATCACACTAACATTATACAAATGTAACCCACACATTCACTTTTTAAAAATCCATGGATTTGAAAGACAAAAAGGCCAGTGAGGGAACCAGAACATGACAGGCCCTCCTCTCAGAGTTTGCATACTTGATGTTTGGAAGCTCAGGATACTCCTTGGCAAAAATAGGAGTAACCTCATCTAGCTTAAGAAAGTTTTTGTTAAGGATTAAAAACACAAATTAAAACATCTGACACACTTTAATACTTCATGTAAAATATTTCTTTAGTATCCATTTCTTTAGTTACCAGTGTGGTCAAACACAATCTCCTTTTCCATTCCCCAAACATAGCTATCGGCCCTTACTCCGTGTTCTGAGACAACACTCTTTTCATATGTGACCACAGGAAACAGAAGAGAATGCAAAGGTTTTAGAGTCAGAGTGATCTGAAGTTTAACCCATTTTTACTATGTGTTATCTTGCACAAATGACAACTTTAAATTTGTCTCTAAGTTAAACACCACAAGACTTAGGTAAAAGGTGCAGCAATTGAGAACACATGACAAGTCAGTATTTCTATCGCCCCTCATCTCCTTCTTCTCATTCATTCAGTCATCCTTTAAATCTTAGAAGAAAGCAATATTCTATCATCTCTCACCATCAACTCCCCATCTCCATCCACTCCCCTACTGAAATCTCAGTCTATTTCCCTTCAAGTTAAATAAATGTCTCTATAATTTATTCAGTCACTCTTTGAAGTAGTTTCAAATCACTTTACCACCCTGGACACTATCTTCAGAGTAGGACTTAATATAGTTATATCTTCTAGAACATGGTATCTAGAATAGAATGTTCCAGATATGATCTGAAAAGACCATAGTGAAGGTTACCACTTCAAATGATCACCTCAGGCAGTTTCCCTTACCACAGCCAATAAAATCCATAATCCATGAATTTACCATTCTAACTATACTTCACTCACCTCAAGACTGAGGCAGACCAGATTAAAAGTGAGTGAGATCAAATACGGCAATATCTTCTCAAGGCTCGTGTGATGCCTGGGATAAGTTACTGTCTTGAAGCTCACATTAACCCTTGGTAGAAATGTGAGCAATATCATCTATCTTAATTTTTATAAAGATTAAAAACAAAAATTAAGCTATCTGACAATGCAGAAGTTACTCCAAAACCAGAAATGACTATTATCACTAAAGTTAAGACTATTAGGTCTTTAGTAAGCACCATTTGCTAAGTACTTTATATCGTTCTAGGCTGGAGTTCAGTTTATTCAAAATTGTTATTTTGACTTTGCTGAATTTCAGTTATCCAATTAACAATTTTATTTTCTTTGTCATATTCTGTCCTGTCTCAATTATCTTCTCCCCTTCCCTACCCATCATCTTCTAAAATGAAGAACTATCTCTACCAGTAGGTGGAGGCATGGAGCAGCAATATAAAAATCCCAAAGAAAATTACCTATAAACAGGAGACACTTTTGATATCAACAACAAAATCCGTGGCACAGGTCCCTTACAAAAGGAACCACTGACTGCTTACATTATCCCCTGTACCAGCTTCCATATGTAGGTTTTAAGAAGTTATTATAATTGTAACATCAATTTGGTATATTTACAAACTGGTGGATATCCAACAACCCCTATAAATGAGTAATGAAAATAAAATTTCACGGAAGAAATGAAAATAGTATAAATCTCTTGTTTACTATAATTCGTATCAAACTCAGGTACCACAGTGCATCCAGTACAGTAGCAAAATGTCTATGATATCTGGTAATATACAACTGGAGATCAAAAGGATATGATCATTTACCCTAGCCTAGTTAGATAGTCTTTTGATTAAGCCAAAAAATGTTCTTACCTTTTTGACTCAATCTAGTGATTCTATAAATTTTATCAAAGATGCATTAAGGGATTTATTAAATGAAGTTTTGTGTACAAGAAAAACCTGAAAACAAATGTTCAACATTTGGAGAATGTGTTGCTGACAGATCAAACTGTTGTCCCTCTAATGACCTACAGTTATGATCTAAATACATCTGCTCTGCTATTGTAGTAGCCACTAGCTATACACAGTTACTTAGTTAAAAGTGAAATAAAAGTTTGTTGTCTCAGTTATACAAGCTGCGTTTCAAGTGACCAATACCTACATATGGCTAATTACTTACTATCATACTGGATGGTGAAAAGAACATGTCCATCATTACAAAAGGTTCTACAGGATAATGCTGGTCTACATGTTGTGTATCTAAATGGAACCCCTCTGTCCTCTTTCCCCTACATTCACCAATTTATCTAGAAACACCTGTTTAACATTTAATTCTTTGCCTAAACCTCAACAGCTACATGAAGCTACCCTGATTTATCCCAGAAATTTAGGAGTTCCTTCCTTGCAGTCTCACCACACCTTGATGAATCTAACACAATAATCACACCACATATAATCCTAGTTTTTCTCCCACCACAATCCTGTAGACATCTAGAAGGAGGAACTAACTTTGATCCAAAAGGCTCTACACTATTTTGGCACAGATAGGACTTTGAAAAATTGTGATATACTGTGAACACTGCTAAAAACAAGAGAGAATGGACATAAAGATTATAACTGGAAAGTGTTAATATTCAGGAAGGTAAAGAAGACAAAAGAAAATGAGGCAGATACAGCAGCATCACAAGGGATTTTTTTTTAACTATGAATTTTTTACATTTTAATACTAACTACAAGCAGCCTCATAGTTATTCTGTGAATAAATGTTTGTTTTTTTTGTAGCACTGGGGATTAAACCCAGGGCCTTCACACTGAGAGCTATCCCTAATCCTTCTTATTTTTGAGACAGTTTTGCTAAGTTTCCAGGCTGGGGTTGAACTTGCAATCCTCTTGCCTCAGCCTCCCAGAGTGATGGGATTATTGGTGTGCTGCATCATGCCTAAGAAAATAGTATCTTAAGAAAAAGAAGGAAAAAAGGCAGGTGTGTTAGCACATGCCTATAAAAAAGGGTGGGGATGTAGTTCAATGAAGGCCCTGGGTTCAACCCTTGGTACTGGGGGTCGGGGGGAGAGACAAGATGCTGAATGTGGCTTATTATGGTATTAAAATCATGTTTATGTGTTAGATCCCAATAATTTGTCCAATAACAACATTTTTATGATCTATTTTTAAAATTAAACCACAAAATTCTAAAACAGGATGTTTCCAGTAGATATAAAATCTGACTGATCCCTCACCCCACTCCACCCCACCAGTGCTCTGGCATTAGCATCAATACACTAACCCAACTTCCACATTTACTGAGACCCTATCTATGGAAAAGCATCTGTGGTGAATAAGAACTTTCTACTAAAAGACAAATGTTTAAACTCAACTAGTTATCCAAACACAGCAAGGAAAAGGCTTTACTCACATTCAAATAATTAAAAGAAATATCAACCATTTGAAAAAGTAGTATACAACTGATTTAAAACAAAAAGTTAATGTAGCATTTATCTGCCATCCTTAGAAAAGCTACAGTTCTAATAAATTAATTTTCCCGATAACTCAAGTTCACCCATTTAAGCAACAACATTTAAACTGGCATGGAAATCTTAAAAAATTAACAAAAAGCACAAATCTTCCAACTTGTAAAAACAGAACCTACGAGCATTAGTTTGACTAATATTTGTGTTGCCCAATGCACAAGTGCCTAAACTAAAAGTCCCCAGGTTGCTGAGCTGGAAGTTTTTCTTCCCATCTCTAGCTTTTGGCATGTCAGCTGTCAATTTCTGCCGTATGAACAGCCTGTAACTGCCTCTCATTCCACTTCAAATTTCTTGCTACTTAGAAAATTTTGTCTCAATTTCACATGCTTTGAGAGGATCTCCAAATCTATTTTGGTTGCTCAGTCTTTTCTGCTTACTTCCCAGATCTGTTGACCTGCAATTATGAGTTCTAAACCAAATAAACCAAATTTTGGATAAATGCATCTCTGGTCTACTGTGATGTCCTGACACTGCTTGTATTTAGAACTGATGTTAAGTCAAAGGTAATTTTATTTCCTACTCAATCACACAGCAAATATTTATTAAATTCCTACTATGAGCTGCACTCCACTATGACAAAAAGAAAGAATTGAAAAATCAATAGTTTTAGCCAGGTGACATACACCTGTGATCCAAATACTTGGGAGGCTGACGAAGGATCACAGAGAGTCTGAGGCCACTGTGGACTACACAGTGAGTACAAGGTCAGCCTGAACCACATAGTGACAACCTGTTAAAAAAAAATCCAAAAAAAGAGAAAGTTTTGAATATATTTTAAAACTATTAAGCATTTTACTTAAGGTGTTAAATAACTTTAAGTCTCAAATAAAATTACAAAGCTGTTTATAAATTACAAACTCTTTATAATTTCTGTAACTTTTAGGCTTAATTTTACTCAGGAGTAAAGGAAGATTTTGATTTAACCAAATGTTTATTTCATAGCACTCTGAATAAGAGTCTAAGATTTTGGGTTTGTTAAAAGCTCCTTTTCCTATTACAAATTCCCATCCCCAAAGAACTCCATATCAATATACGCTTTACTATTAAAAAATATGCAGTCTTGGTAACAGTAAATATACTCATCTCAGCATCCTGTTAAGTTTAACATCATTGTAATACTGAGCAATGCTGAGCAGAGAAAAAGTGTCAATTTAGGAAAATTCCTGTTCAAAGTGTAACAAGTACCTATATACTGTTTTTTTTTCCTGTTTGTTTTTACATTTTAAGGGTTAGCAAACATAAGAATAATTCTACAATATTTGCTTTTTCTGCCACAGTCCTATTTTTAAAATTTCATTACCCATGTAAACCTAAGTCTAGGAAATGAATCAAAAAACAGTAGAGCTTAAATTTGGTCTCTGTAGATTAATTAAGACATCCTGGCATCAGCCTTGTTTTAAATCCCTTGGAATCTTCCTTCTCATTCATTTTCTCCTCAGGGAGCAGAAAAACTCTGAAGTATTTTATAATTTATAAATGATCAGTAAGTCCATTATTTTGACACAACTAGAAATAGGTGTAATCATGTGGCTGCTGATCTGAGGAAGTAAAATAATATTCAGAAATAAACAAAGTTCTTACCAGTAAAAAACTTTAATTACCACTATTAAAAACCTTTTTAGTAGTGTATTAATACCTCTTCAACATTAATTCCATAACCTGAAAATACTTCAGCAGTACTAAAAATGCAGATCACAGAACTAACCTTCAAAATAAATAACAATGTAGTATTACTTGAAATGCCAGTTAACATTTTAGTAATTTTTACAAACCTACACTGATCTTGTAAGCATACCATCTTGTGCTGTGAAAGTAGTCTGATTTCAAATAAAAAAGATTTAGAAAATAACTGATACGGCTCTTGCTCTTTGTACAAACAACTTAGATGGATGACAAGTGATATTTACTAGACAATTATTAAGCAAAATCTCTAAAAGGTGCAGCGCACATTACCTGAAAAAAAAAAAACTGACCTTGCTCAAGATACCTACAATATAATTGGAGAGAGAAAGATAGATACCCATAAAAGGTAATATTAAGCAACAGGAAAAATAAACAATTTGATTGAAAAGTGATCAGGACCACAGAATTTCTCAGAGCAAGCAGTGAGGCCACTCAGCTCATACATATACAAAGCAAAATTGTTTTTGCCTTCCATTCTAAATCTTGCAATTAAAACCAGCCAGTAAATAAGGAGTTGGAACAAAGGCATCGCCATAGAAAAAATTTAAGTTCTCAGCAGCAACTGATATTAAACCATTCAAAATGTGTTCCTGTGAGTACACATCAGTGGTTTCTCTCCAAAAATCTCATCAAATTAAAAACAAAGCCGATTCCTGGCTATGAACTTTGCAGACTTGTTCCTCTGACACCACTTTAGGCCCATCCGTAGAAATGCAGGAGTTGGGGAGAAGACGGCAACAGGGCATCTGGGCCTATTGTTCATTAAGAACCGCTGGACCACAGGAGCACAGCCGACTACGCGCCGGAGCTGAGGCTGGAGGGGCGTGAGCTTGGCACAGGTGTGCGGGGTGAGGGGAGGAAAGGTAAACAGGTGTGCTAAGGAAGCTAAGGCAGCTAAGGAAGAGGGGCCCAACTTTCGAATGGAGACGTCGAAAAACCCTCAAAGGGCAAAATTATGCTGAGGCTTTAACCGCTGGGCACACTGATGACCTGGGGAGGGACTGGGTTATCCTGGGGCTGCGGGTTTGAGGAGGCCGGTGAAATGAAGATGGACAGTAGCGGCAATGAAAAAGAATGGGTCTCAATTCGAAGCGCCAGTCTAGGACTCCCCCAACAATAGACAAAGCTGGGGCCGGGTTAGGCGGCAGGAGCTGGGATGTCGCGGAGGTGAAGTCGGTGGGTACTGGAAACAAAAGCGAGAAGCCCCCCACGGTGTGGGCCCCGGTGCAGCGGCGGAGGCGATTACCTGTGAGAGCTGCCGAGGGTTGGGACAGCCGAAAAGCGCGGAGCTGGAGCTGAAGCTGATGGCTCCTCGGCGGCTGAGGACGTGCTGGGGGACCGGCCTGTCCAGGGGCAGCACCGGCAGCTGGTAACATACTTCCATTGAATAAGCCCGCCCTGCCTCTGCGCGGCGCCCGCCCTGCCGCGGCCGCCGGCCCCTGCGCTGGGAGGGGGCAGCGGCTCGGGGGCGCCGGGCCAAGAACCGGGCAGGGCGGGCGCGCGCCTACCCCGGGCCGCGAAGCCGCGCTCACGCCTCCTCCTCCCGGGCCGCCGCAGCGCCAGTCACCAGGACGCGCGCGCGTCCTGCTCTGGGCTAGTGGGGCGCCAGCCGGGTCAGCACAGGCAAAGTCGGAGTGCAAATCCCGCCGCCGCAGGGCTCCGCGGCCGATAGGAGAGGGTCCGGGGTCAGCCGAACAGGAGCGGAGCAAAGCGGTGCAGAAAAGGACGGCTCGAGCCAGTGGCAAGACACAGGGTGCGCGCGGCTCGGGACTAGCCAGCAGCTCGGGCCGCGCCGCCACCGCCGCCAGAGCCCTGCCCCTCTCCTTCCCTCCCCCGAGCCTGACTTCACTCCGCCGCCGGCGCGAGCCCGGCGTAATTCACACTTTGCAGCCGCGGACCCTGCGCCAACCACGGCCGCCGCCACTGTGACGTCACGACGCCGCGCCGCAGGCCCCGCGCCCCGCGTCGCCGCAGCGCCCAGGGAGCAGGGCTGGAGGCGAGGCGCTGCAGCTGTCCTGCGCCGCACCCTGCGCTTCGGCCAGGTCCGTTCCCGCCGCACTCATCCTTTCCCCCTCCCCCGGCGCGCCCCGCAGCTGCCTCGTCTCCCTGCGGCTCAGGGCGCGTGCGCGGGAAACCCCGCCGTCGGGGGCATCCCAGTCAGCGCGGCGTTCTGGCTTTGGAGCGTGCTGAGGGTGTAGGGTGGTTCCAGCCAGTGAGAGTGACACCGTTTCGGTTGGGCGACCCCAGAAACCCAAAGCACTTGGCGTCCTTGGCGCGCTCAGCCCTGGCCGCGGGGGGCGCAGCCCGCTTTCCCTCCTTAAAGTGCCATTCTTGGAGTTTGGTCGTGACCGCTGCGGCAGTGACGTCAGCGGGCCTCGCGAGCCCCGTCCTACCCGATACGTCACTGCCCGGACCTTGGTGGAGCAGGTCGCCAGGGCTCCGCGGGCAGGTGAGGCCCGAAGCCATCCAGGCCAGTGGGGTGGAGAGGGGAGCGGAGGACCCGAGAGTAGGGAGGGAGTCTCTGGGTGGTAGGGAAAGAAGCGAGATTAGAGAAAAAAGTAGGAGTATGCAATGAACGAACAATGAGGATGGTGCTTAGAAGACAAAGGGGAAATAAAAGCATTCCCCATTCTAACGACAAGTGGTTTTTGTTTTTAGCGTTTGATGTTTAGAAAGTGGAAGAGGTGAAGAGCTTGTGAATTGTTTGGTAAGCTAGATATGTAATTAGCGTGTTCTTTTTTGATGCATCGCTC
Source organism: Dasyprocta punctata (assembly GCA_004363535.1). Lineage (NCBI taxonomy): Eukaryota > Metazoa > Chordata > Mammalia > Rodentia > Dasyproctidae > Dasyprocta > Dasyprocta punctata. Next base: position 108,018 of record RJWM01002163.1, on the reverse strand, counting down.
TTCAAATCGTCAGTTTTTCAGCAGCAATTGATGGTTCCTAAGGCTTTCCCGCCTCTGATACTTCAACCTAGACAAACTCCTGCTATCAAAGGCTGATTTGGTTCAGTTCTCAAAGTATTGAATCTTCCACTTATTTGGGATGATTGACATTGGCGATAGTAGATCTTTAATAGTGTTACACAACCTCTGCCTGATGATGAGATCGGGTACCGAGTGCACATGATCCAATAAATGAGACATCTGAGAGATCTTTATCGTCTTCCCATGGCATCTTTTTATTTTATATTATTTAAACCGTAAATCCTCTTGTGTTTGCCTACTTGTCTGCCTTTACCATTAAAAGATACATAACCCCTATAGTGGTGGTATCCTCTTTTGTCTTCACTAGATGGTGAAGCTCTCAGTGGGACAACCGACGCAACTATCTTTGAAACTATAATTAGTGCCATAGTATCTGGTAAATCTGTTGAGCACTGCTATATGCTTGGGATTATACTTAGTATATTCTGGTTATCACTTTTAATTCGCACAGCTCGTAAGGCAGTTATTAGTATCTAAATTGAAAATAGGCCCGTGGTAACAAATTTGCCCCACACATTACACAGTTATGTGGCAGGAACTAGCATCAAGTCATGTTTAAGTTCTGTGTACGTGTAACTACCCAGAAGATGGAATTAGGGTGGTATTAGTGTATGCCAAGTAAAATAGCCATATTACATGTAATAACATCTAAGAGACTTATTTTGATAAAATCACTTAATGAAACTCAGAACACTAAGCAGGAACTAAACAATACATCTTCTGTCAGCATAGTTCCTTACTGTGCACTTGGTGTGAGCCAAGAACCATGATAGATATTCTTGGCATGATGTCTACCTTTACTCAACACAATAGCCACCTATGTTGAGTAATTTTATCCCAATTCTATGGATGAGGAATGAGCTTCCAAGAGCATAAATTTTTTTCCACAATGAATTATTGCCTATGATTTCAAAGCCGTGCATTTCCCACCATACTATGTAGTATCTCAAGACCAAAATGTCATCTGTTTTCAGTGTTCTTTATTATACTGCTGGAAAGTATATTGGTTAGGGCTCACCAGGTAACTGATCATATAAAATATATCTCATGTACGTTATATGTATTACACAGAGAGAGATTTAAGGAATCTGCTTATAATTGTGAACCCTGTTGAGTCTGAAATCTGTAAGGCTGGAAATTAAGAGTTGATGTTACAGTTTTGAGTCTGAAACCTGGCGGGGAGGCTGACAGACCAAAACCTCAAATACGGTTTTTGTGTTGAAGTCATGGGACACAATTGCTGCTTCTTCACGAAATATGAGTCTTTGCTCTTAAGGCCTTCAACTGACTGGAGGGAACCAACCAACTTTAATAAGGGTAACCTGCTTGAAGTCAACAGGTTATAAATATAATGTGTGTCCACAAAATACCTTTATAGCTACATCTTGTAGAGTTTGACCAAACAATTGAACATTATAACCTAGCCGACTTTTACATAAAATTGATCATCACAGAGAGCAAACTCTAAATGATGGAAGAAATTCTGTTACTTAAAGCTACAAAAACAAAAGTACCTAAGAATAACTTAAGACACAAGATTCATATAAAGGGAACTTACATGGGAGAAGTACAGAAGTGAACTTGAATGTTTAGAAAAAAGAATGAATAGGAAGCCTTTGAATCAGAAGATTTAACCTACTAAAAATAAAAATCAATTCACAGTAAATTAATCTACATTTTTAACATGACTGGTACATAGTCAAACATTTTTTAACTAAGCTGATTCTACGATCATATGGGGAAAGATACAAAGTTGTAAAGTTATCCAGGAAAATTATGAACAATAACAAAAACCCAAAATGAATATCTGTTAAGGGTTCATTCAGAGAATCAGAATTGCTAAACGTGATAGAGAATAGGGCCAGGGGTATAGCTCAGCAGCACAGCACCTGCCTGGCAAATGGGAGGTCCTGAGTTTAGCTCCTGTTACCAAAAAACAAAAGTGATACAGAATAGATTTATTGCAGGGATTTCTTATTTATTAAAATGTTACAGAGAAAGTGGAGTGATAAAGGTCAGGAAAGTATGATTATGGCATCACAGCAAAGCTACAAAATCAGGACCATAAAGGGGATTCACATGTGTAAGAAAGACTGTTGCCTTACTGTCTGTTAGTGGGTATGAAGACAGGTATAAGTCAGCATTGCAGGCAGATGGGAAGGAAAGTTGGGTGCAAAGTGAAATGAAGCTTAAACAAATTAGGACCTATGAAGAGAAACTGGAACCCATGTCTTTTGCTGTATCCTAAATGACACATGATGTGCAGAAGAGTATACTCTTTAGTAGCTCAGCTGGTAAAGTGGAGAACAATAGACTTGATAGAAGGAACTGGTGCCTTTACCCAAGGAGTTACACATGCCTGTCCTTTGATGCAGAGAAACTGGAGAAGCTGCAGGCTCTGCTACTGCTCCTTGACAATGAGATGGTTCAGATCAGTGTATATGTACAAGTTGTAAAGGTGCGAGGAACCTGCATAGATCTTCCATGGGTAATTACTCCATATCCACTTTTCAAATCTTGCAAATTTCTGTTGGGGCCAAGCAAACCATGAAAGAAAGAGAGTTCTGGGAAATGCAGTTTCAGCTTAGCACAGTTAACAGTATAAAGCCACCTGAGTACTCTTGTTACCATGACCTTCATACACATTTATTTAGATGTAATTTTCAAATAAAGCCCATAGAATAATTGTACTTCTGCCTATGTGACTTTTCCCTCATACAACCCCCTGCCCCCAATGAGGATGTACAGTTCCTTGAGTGATGTTCGTTCCTCCTTTTGATGAGTACCTGCAATTTAAGTACTAAGCTATAAGTTTATCTACCTATTAATGATGAATTATAGTAACGTGAATGATTAACACATTAGGAGAATGAGAGAAAATAATGGTTAACACATACACAATATACTTACGCTGCTAATACAACACATATCAAAAGGAAGAAAACTGCTCATGACTACTACAGTCCTTGTGTCTGCAACTGCAACTGGTAATGTCATGGCTACTAATAACTACCTTCTTTCTTTTCCATTAGCTGTTTTATATTCCTTTTGTCTTCAGCAAAAATCTTAGCTGCTGGTGGTTTCTTGTCTTGTGGGATGACCTAGAGCTTCATTCCTGAAGAGTTTGAGCCATTACAGTAGAAACTATCAGACTGTTATAGTTTCCAATTAACTCATATAACAGAGCCCAAGACTGCTTAATACCAAGTAGTATCCCAAAAGAATTGGTTGTACTGTGTTCTATGCATATTCCTCCCTTCTCCTAGTATGTAGTAGCTTGATAAGATCAACTAAATTCTGTTTGATAAGATCAGTCATTCCAGGTATGACAATAATCTCCTTTCTGGTAAGTTGATTAAAATAACACAAGGGGTCCCAAAAGTGTCAAGTGTCAGTCTCAACTTCCAATTTACTTGAACTTAGGCTGGGTGCAGTCTTCTTTGGGAGATTTCCAAAGTTGTAAGGGTGTGAAACAAAACTTTGGGATTTGTTTCACTTGGAGTCAAGCCTACACCTTGCATCCTGGGTCATGACTACATATTGGTCATCTATTTAGAACACATACTGAAATTTGAAAAACATCTGGCCTCATTACATGTTGCCAGCTACCCAGGTGTCATTGAGTCTTTAAAAGGCCATTTCACTTCCACAATATGGATAAGCCCTAAAAACCTGGTAAGTAAGAAAATCCAAGGCCAAAAACTTACATAATGATACTTTTATTTATTTGAAATATCTAACAGGCAAACCATGGAGACTGAAGACCAGTTGGTGGTTGGTAGAGGTTGGAGAAGGTAGAGGTTAGGGAGGACTGCTCAGTAGGTACGGAGTTTCATCTGGAGATGATCAAAAATTCTGGAGGCAGATAATGGTGATAGTTACACATTGTGAATGGGCTTAATGCTATGGAATGATATACTCTAAAATGGTTAAAATGGTAATTTTTTAATAATGTGAATCTAACCACAATAGAAAGTAAAAGGCCATTCTATCATCATATCAGACCAGCTACTATGGGCAGGATAGTAAAATCAATGAATTACAATGAGCATTAAGCCATTTCTGCTTTATTAAAAGGAGTTTCTCGTAACAGCAAGATGGTAACTAAAGCATTTTGTAAGTCCATAGATGGTTTTAATAGAAACTTTTCAGACAAAGAAAGAAAATCACTTCAAGATTGAGTATTTAGTGAGAAAAAAGGACTGCCAGATGTGGCCCAATGTAATGTGCCTGATGGCTGATATCTCCAGTAACTAGAGCTTTAGACTTGATCTCTGCTGTTAGCAAATTAGCTACTCAATAATAATTGTAACCAGACTGGCCTTGTTGAGTGAAAATCCAAGATCTGGACCCATGTCAAACCTCCATCCTGCCACAATGCCCTTTCTTCATCAAGGGTAGAAATAGATGGGATTAGGGGTGGGGACACAGAAGAAATCATTTCACCAACTTGATTTTTATGATTGTCTTTTAATAAGGTTCTTCTTTGGTGAGTATTCATGTAAGACACAAGTATCTTCACACTAGGTGCCTATTTAGCCTATTCACATGTCCTCTTTTCTAGACCTCCTTGTCACCAATTTTCTAATCATGAGCTTTGTAAATTCTAGATCATCCAGCCAAACAGGTATTGCCCATGAATCAGTATAGAGTTGTGTATGTTTCTTTTTTCTTCAGACAGCAAGCATAGCAGAAACATTGCACCAAGTTATGCCGCTATGTTTCTCTTTACCATCTTTGGGACCACCCCATAAGTGAGCCATCATACTGTAGCCCTTACTGACTTCCTGTCATCTTGTTGTGAAGTCCAATAATGCTTTTATCCTTTGTTTTGATTGTTCTTAGTCTGTTCAGTATTATTTGATTTCAATATGTGTGAAAGCATGGACAGGGTTTTTTTTGTTTTTGTTTTGTTTTGTTTTCGGCACCAGGGATTGAACTCACACCCTTGCACCTGTCAGACAGGCACTTAAGTCACTGAGCCAAACTCCCGGCCCTGGTTTTCTGAGGCAGGGTTGCACTCTGTAGCTCAGGCCGGCCTTGCGCTCACGTTGTAGCCCAAGCCGGCCTCTAACTCACAACGCTCCTCCTACCTCAGCCTCCTGAGTGCTGGGATTAAAGGCGTGCGCCACCACGCCTGGCTTGGACAGCTATTTTGAAGAGAACAAGAGACATTATGGTAGTCATTATTGGTTATCTTATTGTCTGGTTATGAAGGCCTGTAACATTTTCATTCTTTTGTTTTTATCAGTTTTATACTATTGTGTTTCATTTGAATTCACTGTGTGTGAAGATATGGACAACTATTTCAAAGAAAACAAGATGTTATGGTAGCTACTGTAGATTTCCTGTTGTCTTGTTTTGAAACACTGTGTTGCTTACATTGTTTTGTCCTGATCTGCTTTCTTTTGTTTTGTTTTGTTTTATTCTCTTTAAAATAAAATTTTTTAAAAAGAATGGATTCAGAAAGAAGAAAACTAAAAAAAAAAAAATTTGAAAAGAAAATAACGTTAAGAAAACTCAAGGATGGTGCATGCCTATAATCCCAGAACTTGGGAGGCTGAGGCAGGAAGATCATTGCAAGTTCGAGATCAGTCTGGGCTACAAAGTGAGGTCAATGCCAGCCTGAACTGCATAGTGAGACCCTGTCTCAAAAAGACAAAAAAAAAAAAAAGAAAAAAACCTCAGGGAAAAAGTATGATACATATTTCTCAGATGGTGATAGCCAAGTTCATGCCTAGAATAATACATTACACCAAAACATAGTAAAATTTGAGAATCATGAGTACAAAATTAAAATTTAAAATCTTCCAGGGAGTAAAAATAAAAACAGATCACATAAAAGGGTCATGGATCAGCGTGGCAGAGGCAATTTCTGCAACAAATTAAAAGCTATATAACAATGAAATAAAGCCTTCAAAATTTTGAAGCACTGATTTTCTGGCTAGGAATCTGGATACCTGGCCTTACTAGTAATGAAAGTGCAACAAAGTTATTTTTCAGACATTGAAACAATCAAGCATTTGCCTACCATTGTACTTTTTCTCAAAAAGGTATTAGAAGTTTGTAATATAAAAAGAAAAGGGGATGATACCAGGAGAGAGAAATATTAGAATGAAGTAAGCAGAAACTTCAAGGCAAGAGTGAAAGAAGTCCCCAGAATGATAGTGCCTAGGTGATAGCTACTGAGGAAACCTGGAAAACAGCAGCATTATGTGTGAGCAGGGGAGGAGGGGGATGTGAGAAGAGATGAAACTACCAAATGACCTTACGTGGCCAAACAGTGAGAGACACTCTGGCAAAGAATTTGAGAATAAACTTATTATTCCTATACAGAAGGTTAAAAAAAATTCAGTTATCAATATTGAGAAAAAGTTGTAAAAGAACTTTAACCATCATACATTATATGACCATTCTATAAATAATAGTTACATATTTATAACATAATCACTGAGTATTGATTTTTAAATGTGTTATAGCTGTATTAGGAAGCAGATGAATGTGTGTGTGTGTGTGTGTGTGTGTGTGTGCGTGTGTTGGGAAGGTGGTTTGAGATAAATTTCTAACATCACAGCAGATGATAATACAAAATACTAGATATGATTTAATAATGTGATCAAAATACTTAATACTTTTATGAAACAACTAGAAGCAGCAAAGCAACATTCTTGCCTCAGCAGAGAAAAAATTGGTATAGGAATGTGAGATAAGGAAGTATTGTAGCATAGTAGAACTACTGAACTCTAGAAGCTATGTGCAAAACTTGCAAATAAAAATAGTGAATTGTGTCCCACAAAGGATACAAGGCATTGAAATCTTAGCTTCTGGTACTTATGACCTTATTTGGAAATAAGGTCTTTGCACATGTAGTCAAGTTAAAATTAGATCATACAAGATTAGACAGCCCTTGATTTAATGATAGATATCCTCATAAGAAAAGGGAAGTTTTAGGCATACATACACAAAGGGAATAAGGCCATGTGGAGATAAAGGCAGAAATTGGTATGTTTTGTGTGCAAACCAATGAACCCCAAGGACTGCCAGCAACCATCAAAAACTGAAAGACAGGAATGAAACATTGTTTTAAAGAGCATTCAGGGTGGGCATGACACCACAAGCATCTCTACTTTGTTTTTACTGTGTCCAGAACTGTAAAAGAATAAATTTCTGATGTTTAAGCCACACAGTTTATAGTGATTTGTTATGGTAGCCTTAGGAAGCAAGTATGATTACTAACCCCTCCAAGCATAGCAGAGGATGCCATATATATACCCCTTCTATTGTAAATTTTTACTTTAGCGTAATAGTAGCTGGCTGCGTGTCTCAGTACCTTTCCCTGAGGAACACGGGAAATAAGTCTTCATGTTTATCCAGTTGGTATGACAAAATGCAAGATGTATGCATGTGTGCAAAAGTGACAAACTGGGATTTACACTTACATTATTCTCTATAGAACAGTTTTTGCATATGTTTACCTGAGCATCACAGAGGGTCCAACAGACCCACACCACTCCAGGGTTAAAAAAAAAGTTTTCCTTTAATTTTTCTGGTAGAAGCAGCCCAACTCAGTACAGTGGCACATGAAAAATTATATTTGCAAGTTTTGGAGATGGTTAAAAGTGAATCATCAGATTACTCATATATGAATTATGAAGATGATCCATTGTGGTAAAATACATTCTTTCATAACAGAAGAATGCTGTGGGTGTATGATGATGGTGATGGACAATGATGACTTTGAAGTTGGCCATGTGAGCCAAACTTCTTGTGACAGTGAAATGAAGCAAAAATTGACTGATACACAGGGAATGCAAATCTTGGTTCAGATGACGAAGAAAACAGCAATGTGAGGCCATATTTGACTAGTCGAAATGTTGTGAACTAGCCATGCAGCCAAGTGAAACGATTCAGTGTTAGAACTAGGTCCAAAACTAAAGTAAGGGTCTCAGCAAGAGTGAAAGGTATGGGACAGAATGCCAGCACTGCCATTCAGTGTTGGAAATTGTAACAGATAAAATACAAGATGCTGGGAAATACACAAAGGCTGAATGCAAGTAAAATGTTCTTTATGCACCAATAGCCATATTAAAAAATGTATTTATTATGACACCTCTCTAGCTGTACTGAAAGTATTCATAGGTCTGTTGTACTTAGCAAGCATTTTTCATGGTGATTGCTGGAATGTAAGACTTACAGAGAAGCAATGGGTCAAAATATGACATGAAAATTTATGCCCTTGTGGATATGAAAACTTATACTTTCAGTTTACACATTTATGCTGGAATTCAGCCATCAGGTTCCTATTCATATAGTAATAAACCAAATGATGTTGTGAACAGACTTGTTGCTTTCATATCCCAAACTAATCAGAATGTGATATTCAACAGTTGGTTTCCAATTGATGTCACACTTGCTAACAGAGCACAGGTTGACTGTACACACTTGCTAACAGCACAGGAACTGTACACAGAAACGAAGCAGAAATTCCAAATGAAATGTTGCAATTTTAAAATAGAATTGTATAGTACAATGTTTGGATTTCAGAAAGATTTATGTTGGCCTCATGTATGACAAAAAAACAGACTTGTACTGTTGATGTCAACATTGCACCATGATGGAAATATCAACAAAATGGAAACCTGAGATGGAAATTTTCTACAACAAAACCAAAGGTGGAGTACATGTTGTTGATGAGTTATGCAGCAACTATGATGTCGCTTGAAACACAGAGCATTGATCAATGGTTGTGTTTTATTTGATTTTTAACATATGTGGCATAAATAGTTTGATAGCTTACAAAGAAAATAACCAGAGCATAAGACCTTGGAGAAATGTTCTTAGAGGATTGGGACTCGAACTCATTAGAGATTATTTATGGCAGAGGAAAAATGATGCAAAAAAAGATTGTGGACCACACTGATGAGCTGACAGGTAAACAGGCAGGTGCAGCATTCCACAGACCTAGTATGACAGCAGAAAAACCAAAAAAGATGTCAACTGTGCCTTACAAGAAAGGACAGAAAAAACATATGTGCTATCAGTGTGATACTTATGTATGGAACATGCAATTTTCATGTGTGAAGACTGCCTTGGGTATAATGGTTGAAGCAGATTGTTTTTGTTGTAGAGTTCTGTTATTTTCATTATAGTTCACATAGGTTTTTATTTCTGAGGATCTCTTAGGCTTTGTAAGCAAGTTAACAGCTGATGTAAAAATGTTGATGTCTATCCTAAGCTCTCATTACACATTTGATATATTATTTTGTTGATATCTTGCTAAGTGCATGTTGCATAACATAGTAGGTGGCTCCTAAGAAAATAGGAAGAAGTGACAAGAATGGCCTGCCACATAGGAAAGGAAAGCCAAGCACATGTGCTGTCAGTGTAAATGAGTTGTGTACATGGAACATGGAGTTGACCTGTGAAGACTGCATTGGGTGTTACAGTTGAAGCAAAGATTCTTTTATTTGTGTTTACATTGCAGCTCACATACGTTTTTATTTTTGATAGTATCTCTTAGATTTTGTAAGTAAGCAAATGGCTGATGTGAAGATGTTAATGTCTATTCTAAGCACTCATTACACATCTGATATTTTATTTTGTTGGCATCTATTTTCTTATTATCTAGGAGTGATAATTGAAGTAAAGTTTTTTTGTAGAGTGTCATTGGTGTTTTCATTTTAATTCATAGAGGAATTTATTTCTGATGTTATCCTTCAGGTTTTATAAGCAATACACAGCTGATGTGAAAATGTTGTTTATTCTAAACATGCAGTACATATTCAAAATTTAATACTTTATTTTATTAATACTTTATGTTTCTGTTAACTACACATTGCACAATATAATAAGAACCTGATGACAAAGCAGCAAGACCATCCACATGTCAAGTATGTCCTACAAAAAGGCCAGGAAAGCAAAATACATGTGCTATCAGTGTAAGTGGTATGTATGTATGAATGTGCTGTTGTCATGTTTGAAGACTGCTTTAGGTGTGACAATAGACATAGGGTTTTTTTTTTGTAGAATACTATTGGTATTTTCATTGTAGTTCATGTAAGAATTTATTTCTGTTCTTTTTTAAACTTTGTACACCAAAAACCAGTCGATGTTGAAAATGTTGCTACTTTTATAAAAACTCAATACTTTACTTTCGTGAATTTTCCTGTTCAGCAATCATTTTTTAATATAATAAAACTCATAAAATTAAAATTAATAATTCATCTATAGACTTATTCTAAAGAGTAAACATGGGTGTGACACTCCCATGGTTATACTCCAAAATGACAAAAAATGTGTTAGGCTATGAGGTGTTAGTCCTTTGTATCTGAATTACAGGAGATGTTTCACCAAGGATCCGTTCTTTCACACTTAAGGATAAAAATTAACAACAACAACAAATCAAGTTGTTTTGGGGGCACAGTAAAAATCTCTTTATTAAGAGATATGGGAGGACTAGCAAACATGGAATCACAAATTTTAGTTTCTAGTGATAAATATTGAAGTGATTGCCTGACTGAAATGTACTTTCTGTTTTTAAAAACACTCCTGTCTCCTACTATCTCTATAGAAGAATAATTACAAAAACAAGTCCTCTTTTTTTCACTTTCCATGAATAATAATTTAAAATGCTGAACAGAATGAGTCTTACTTAGAACAGCAAAGTGTTTTACAATGAACCTGAAAAGCGATTACTAAACAGTTTTTATCACTATTAAGGGTCTCTGAACTTGTTAACTATTGTTTTTATGCAAAATAGTGCTAGATTTAAAGAAGGTACTGTGTTATTTACATCTCTTACCTTCTTGTTTCCAGTGTGCCATTTTTGGGTCAAATAGATGTTTATTTCAAACAGTGAATTATTTAAGATCCTATAGCAGTTGGTTATAGGGTGCTATGGATTGAATTATGTCTGTACCCTTACCTTTCCAAAATAAAAAAAAATATGCTGAAGTCTTAACACCCAGTTCTTTAGAATGTGACCTTGTTTAGAAATAGGATTATTGCACTTGAAATTATTTGAATAAAAGTGAGATCAGACTGGATTAGGATGGGTCTCAATACATTCTGACAAGTGTCCTTATAAGAAGATAGAGATAAAAAGGTATTAAAACGAGGAGAACCCCAAGTGAGAATGGAAGCAGAAATTGGATCGATGTATTTATAAGCCATGTAACATCAAATATTGCCAGCCATCACCAGAAACTAGGACAGAGATATGGAAGAGATTGTCACTGAACTGCTGGAAGGAAACAACCTCTTTTGACACCTTGATTTTGGACTGTTGGAACCATTACTCAGATTTTAGTCCCTTGTTACACAAACCATAAGAAACTAAAATACAGTTTTTATCAAACGTAATACCAATAGAAGGGAAGAAGTCTTTTTTTTTTCAATGCATTATTTTCCATTTATTTGTGTATTTACCAAATATTTTCTGATTAAATACCAGGTGTTACATATTCTGCTATGTTCTGGGAATAAAATCAGATGAAGTCTCTGCCCTATATTCTAATGGAAGAATGTAGAAATAAATAAATATATAATATATATAAGATAGTATTAAGTTCTGTAGTCAGCTTTCTGTCACTGTAAAAAATACCTGAGATGAAGCAACATAAAAAGAAGAAATGTTTATTTTGGTTTATTCTTTTGAGAATTTACAGGTCATAGTTGGTTGGACTATTGCTTTTGGGCCTATAGCAAGGCAACACATCATAGCAAGAGTGCATTGTAGAGGAAGCTGTGCACCTTATGGTTGCCAGAAAGTGAAAGAGGAAGAGGAGGAGCTGGGATTCTAGAGCATACACCAGATGCCCTCACTTCATTCCAATTGATCCCCTCCTAAAGGTTCCACACCTCCCAAGAGCTCCGTCAGTCCAGGACCAAACCTTTTAACATATGGGCCTTTAGGGAACTCTTATCCAAACCGTAGCAGGTGCAGTGAAGAAAAAGCAGTGAAGTGTGCTACAAAGTCATATATAGAGGTCAGGAAAACCATCTTTGAGAATATGACGTTTGAGCAAATGGCTGAATGCAATGAGGGAGTAAGGATTGGGTGGGAGAAAGCTTCCTGCTAGAGAGAACTAGTGCAGATGACTAGTGCATGAATAAGTCCAGTATAGAGGGGGACAGTGATTTACAAGCAAGATGAAAGATCAGGCCAATAGAGGTCCTTATAGGCCTAAAGATTTGGATTGTATTCTCAAGTATAATGGAAAGCCATTGGTTTGTTTTTGTTTTTGTTTTTTGCTTAATAAGGTAAAATTCATACCCATTTTATATGATTTAAAACTCTCTCTGGCTTCTAATAGACAACAGTTTATAGATGAAAAGTAGAAGCAAAGAGATCAAAGAAACACTTTTTAAATTGTTTCAAGTAAAGATGGTGATGCCTTCAAGTATTTATGAAGGCAGTGCTATGCAAGTTTATATAATTAAAATTTTTAGGTAATCTAAATTTACAAACATCTTTAAGTTAAAATTATAACAATTATCAGATTCTTATGCATCCTCTGAAATTCATTAGATTACAAAACTGTAGGAAATTCTCTATAAACAAGATAACATTCATTTGAACCTCTGTTCTCAGATTGAAAACAAAAATTAACTCTGAAGTTGATGGATAAAGTAAAATAACTCTTGCAAAATGTTTTTTTGTAGTACTGGAGATTGAATCCAGGGCTTCTGCACTGAGCTACATTCCCACCTCTTTTTAAAAATTTTGAGGCAAGATCTCACTAAATTGACCAAGCAGGACTTGAACTTGCAATCCACCTACCTCATCCTCCTTCAGTGCTAGGATTACAGGCACATGCAACTGTGCCCAATAAAATGAATTTTTTTTAGGTAAACAACTTACATAACATAAAAGTTTTATAAGATATACTAAAATAAGTTATATTTGATATTTAACAGTACTAAATTTTTAAAATTTAACTAAAATAATTTTTGAAAGTATTGTACTTAGAAACATCAACATTGTCTAAGAGCTAGTAAAGTCCAAAATTCTTATAGGAATCAGTGTTCAAAATTCACTCTAGTTTAAAGTGAAATTTATTCACTTGGGGAAAAAGAAATATAACGAATAGTAGTGAACATTGACTTTAGAAAATGAAATGATTAAATGTCCAAGATCAATGCTTTAAAACATTTTCCCAGGACCAAAAACAAAACAAAATTAAACTGTTCAAAAATAGGCAAAAGAACTGAGCAGATATTTTTCCAAACATCTGAGTGATCAGTTAGCACTTGAAAAGATGTTGAACTTCATATGCTATTAAGGTAAAGCAAGTCAAAACCACAATTAGAGAGCATTTTATACCCACTAGGACTTTTGAAAAATATATCTATATCCATCAATCTGCACCTACAAAATAGGAAATATCTGAAGTTGATGAAGATGTGGGGATATTGTAAACCTTGGGCATCACTTGCAGAAATATAAAATACTTCATTTGTTGTGGAAAATAGTTTGGCAGTTTGCACATAGAATTACCATATGATTCAGTAACTCCACTCTGGGATTATACTCAAAAGATCTAAATGTAGGGATTCAAACAGATACTCTACACCAATGTTTATAGTAGCATTGTTCACAAAGAGTAAACAACCCAAATATCCATCAACAGATCACTAATAAAATGTCTCAAATATCCATCAACAGATGATAAAATGTGATGTATATATAAGTGGAATATTATTTAACCTTTAAAAGTGAAAGAACTTTGGATATACTTTATAGTGTGAAGGAACTAATACTCCATTATGCTAAATGAAATAAGTCACACCTAAAAGAACAAATACAGTATGATTTTACTTACATGAGGTAACTAGAATAATCAAATCCATAGAAAGAAAAAGTAGCCTAGAAGTTACCAGAAACAGGACAGTGAATATGTTCAGTTCATTTTCACTTGTTATGACAAAGTATCTGAAGCTGGGATATTGATAGATAAAAGAGGTTAATGTATCTCACAGTTCCAAAAGTCCAAGAGTATGGCATCTGCAACTTCCCTGCTTCTGGTGAGGATCTGATTCTGTGTCACAACATGACTGATATATGGAACAAGAAACAAGCATTTGCAAAGAGGTTGTACCCATGCAAGAGAGAAGAGGCAAAAAGTGAGGTGACCTTGCTTTATGATGACCTGCTGTCAAGGCAACTAGTCCAGAGCAAGAACTTTCTTCCATGAGAAAACATTAATCCCTCCTAAAACACCAAAGTACCTCTTAAAAGCCCTACAAACCACTAAATACCATTACTTAGCAACTATATTTCAACATGAGCTTTGATGAGACAAGCTATATCCAAACCATGGCAGAGAGGAATGAGGAGTTAACATGTACAGAGTTTCAGTTTGGAATGAAAAATCTGGAAATTTTGGTAATGGTTACACAGCGCCAATTGTACTTAATGCCACTGAATTCCATACTTAGAAATGAAAATTCAATATTACACATTTTTATCACAACATCTTCCCAACCCCACCCAGGTCATGTACAAAAGATACAGACAGGTATGTACTGTAAGATTTCATTGTCAAACACCTTTGTTGAGTTCTGGAATGAAACACCTATGGAGTCAGGCTGCCAATTGTGTGGAAAGTATGGCCTCTTAATATTTGCAGTGGTTACATTCCTAGAACATGATAATAGCTTTCCTTCACTACTGGAACCATAGCCTATGATATGTCTCATCGGAGTTCCTATTGTATACTTTCTTGTCTCCTGTTTTTTTCCAGAAAGCCTTTAAAAAGCTTTTCTGAAAGTATATGGTGCTTACTTTCTATTTGTAATATACTAAGTTGATCAAGAAAAATGGAAATTGTTTACCAAGTTGAAGCTTGTATGTTTGTGATTTTTCTTGATACTTTGTACATGTTGATTCTTTAATTCAGACTGGGCTTAAAGTAAATGACATGAATGTTGTCAAAAGTACCTACACCCTTGGTTGGCAATGGTATGCTCTGACAACTTAGCTCTTGTGTATGTTCCCTTGGTTTGAGCAATTTATCCAGTCCTAGCAGCAAAATAATATAATTGCCATGTAACTGCAGACAATTAAGATGAATCAAACAGATCATAATTCAGAAGCACAAGCAAAATTAGTATATACACTAAAGGAGGGGGAACAACAAAGGAACATATAAGCTAAAAAGTAAACAAAAACAACAAAAATTTAAATGAAAAAACTTTATAAGTAGATCCATTTTTTAAAATATAAAATCACACATCTTTAAAAACCCTCTAGAACAAGTTACAAGAGACATTTTGCTTTTACTTTAGACAAATATTAGTCACATAAAAGATAACTGGGAGAAATGTTTTTCATAATTTGTGGAAAATTTCATCTGCCAAGGAATCCTCAGATGACCCTCCATTACTCCATCACATTTAAGTGGAATTCCAAACACTGTTTATACCTATAATAAATGTATCAAAAATGAAAATTCCCAAATAAATAGGAATAAAAAGTTCCTATATTCATAAATAAAAGTTACCAATGAAAAAAATATACTAATTCTTCTGGAGAATAAGTAACTAGAATGGAGCAAGTGAGGGAGAAGGCACTGGTTTGGGATAAGTTACCCAACACCTGAATCTTTGAAGCTATTTGTATCCTCAGACTTCTCTCTCTGATATCTTAAACTTCCCAGTCTAATAAGTCTTCCCAGTTTTTCTTCAAGTCTTTGTTGATGATGTTTCCTCTAAACTGAATACCCACTCCTTTCCACTGAGCCCCTAGCCCCTGCCCCAAGAATGAATCCTGTATCACATGATGCAATCTAAATATCACATTTCAATGAAGACTTTCCTGAGCTCCTTGGTTGAAAGCAATCTTTCTCTTAAGTACTGTAAAACCAGCTGTATTTCTCTTAATGCATTTGTGAATGGAGATATATATTTCACTGGACCTTTAAATATAGGCATTTTCCCAAGATTGGTGGTAGAGCTTTGTGTTAGTCACTTTCCTGTCTCTAGGACAAAATACCCAACACCTGCAACTTAAAAGAGGAGAGATTTCTTTTGGCTCCCAGTTTGGGAGAATTCAGTCCATGGCTAGCAAGCTCCCAAGGCAAGAAAAGCATGGAAGAAGCGAGTACAGAAGAAAGCTGCTCAACCAACAGAAAGCAGAGAGGGGCTAAAGGAGACCTACTATATGTCTGCCACGAATTTGTGTTCTCTAAAATCAAAGAATGACTTTTAGGAACATGGAGGGTAAGAGCAGAATATTTATTGAGAGAAAGAAAGGGACAGAAGGGGTCCTGAGTGGGTTGCCAAAGATTCTGTCATTTCTAGGAACTTTTATAGAGTAAAACCATGAGGTTAGATGGGTCCAAGGTGGGGAAAAATGGGAACTTGCAAGGTGGGCATAAGGTGGGACATAACTATGGTTAATCAGTAGGACTAATTGCTCAGGTAAAGTTGATTAAATCAAGGACAAATGAGGAAGCAAGTCACATAATAAGCGGGGATGCTTAACAGCAGCGACTCTTCCTGTAGGGGGTTGGGATGCTGACTCCTGACTTCCTCAGGGTGATAGAGGACTATTTAGAATATCAGTTCTTAGGATATGGGTGCAGTTGTTTGATCTTTTGTCTTGAAGCCTGGCCCACAGCAGGAGGTGTCTGTCTCCCCCATAGTTGCAAAGTATCTGGGCTTCTGCACTGGCTCCTTCAAGGACCCAGCCCTGCCTGACTACCTATAATATTTCTAACTAACTCAGTTGCCTATAACAAAATCTGTGGATTAATATATTGATGAGTATGTCACATCCGTGATCCAATCACCTTCCAAACACATGAGACTTTGGGGGAGGGATATTTTATATCTAAATCATAATATTGTATACCTGCCCCACAAAAGGCTTACGTGTTTGCAAGGTGAGTGTTATATCATTATGTAAAAGGCATTTAGTTTATCTCTAAGAATTGCCAATGTCTTAACAGCTCTAATTGCTGAAACCTCCAGGTCCAGAGTCTTTTCTGTGAATCAAGTCAAACTCTTAGCTGTCGGCCCCTATTTTAAAAAAGTGTTAAGTATTTTTAACATACAATGGCACAGGACAAAACATTTCCATTCCAAAAGGAGATAAGAGAGGGACAGAAAGTAATTGAACCAAAACAGAACCAAAACTCAGGAAGCCAAACATTAAATTATATAACTCCATGTCCAACATCCAAGGCAGGTTATGGTGAGACATGAACTTCAACAGAATTGGAACGCCCTTTCCCATGGCCTTGATGGTTGCAGTTCTCATGGCTTTTGTCTTGGGCAGACTCTATTCACTGCTTGTGGTTTTTCCAAGTATTTCACATTTCTGGCATCTCCAATTTCCTGCAGTCTCCACTGAAATTTCAACTTCGTTCTAATAGCTTCATACATTATCCTCTCAGGGGCATATTGTCTGGCCTCCTAGGTCTTCTTCTGAAATAAGAAAGCCTTCATAACCCTACAACTCTTGTATTTTGCATTCTTGAAAAAAAAACACTACTATATTGATGATGCAAAGGGCTATAGTCAATTCAAGCAGTAGGCTGACTATTTGATCATGGCTGTAGGGGCCTCTGAGGATCTGGAAGGCTAAATTTGACTAGGCTGCACTGAAAGAAAGGGTTTCCTGGGGTTCTCTTCTCAAAGCAAAGTATTTGAAAGGAATTTACCCTTTTATACCCTTGTGCCTCTGAAGAGTGAGGCCTGGCCAATTCCTGAGATGTTTTCAAGACTGATGCAAAGTAATTATCTTTAAAAAAAATACTAATATTTTCAGCAACTAAGATTTTCTTGACCCCTACTTTATAGGCACTTCCTCTCTGTCCTTTAGCAAAATTTTTCAAATCATTCAATTCCTCTTTTTTCCCCCCTGGTTCTTAGTACAGATAGGCTAAAAGCAGCCAGCAGCACCAATGCCACAGTCTGAAAGTTGGGCTACTGTGAAATTTCCTCCACCAGATCAATTAGTTTGTCACCTTTAAATTCAGCATTTTAACAAGCCTTAGGACAGTAGGCCTGGGACTTGCCAAGGCTTGCCTGGCACTCCAGAGGCTCTGAATTCCTTGCAGCCAACTCAGAGTCCAGGTGACACCACACTCCGGGGTATGCTCCTCCTAGCTGCCTGGGTCCGGGTGGTCTCAGCCATCACCCAGTAAGGCAGAGGCTTCAGCAGCACACTCCAGGAGTGCACCCTCACTAGCTGTGCACAGGATCCAGCTCTAACCAGTCCTGTGACTCAGTGCAACCCACCAGGGGAACGCCCAGATAGCCTTGCAGGACACAGAGCCACACAGGTCCCAGAAGAAAAAGACAAAATGAAAGACCAAGAGGCAGTCGCAATCCCTAGCACACTGAGGACAAACCCAAGAGACACTGAAATGTAAGACAGTGGGAGTCACATAACTGAATTTTCTGAAATGATAGCAAATGCAGTAAAGAAACAGCCCGATGAAGCTGTAGAGAAACTCAAATCAGAAATAATCTCTCAGCTAAAAAATGAAATGACAATCATTATGAAAGAAATGTGTGCATCTAAAGAAGAGTAAGATAAAAAATAGGAGAACTTGAGAAAATGATTGAAACTTTGAATGAACAATATAAGACACAAACAGAATGCATGAAACAGATTCAAAGGGAAATGCAAGAAATGAAAAATTCCATGGAAAGTTTGAAAAACGATTTGAATGAAGCTGAAGATAGAATCTCAGATCTTGAAGACAGCATAGGAGCTTATGGCCACGAAAGAAAAGATCTCTTAAAAATAGTAAGGAACCAAGGAACAACAACTCAACTGCTGCAAGATGATGCCAAGAGAAATAACATTAAGATTAATAGGCATAAATGAAAAAGCAGGGGTCAATACTAATAACCTGAAAAGACCATTCACAGAAATAATAGCAGAAAACTTTCCAAACATGGGAAGACAATCCGAAATACAGGTAACTGAGGCATACAGAACCCCAGTTAACTATAACCAAAATAAATCTTAACCCAGACATATAATAATAAGGGTATCAGAAATACAGCACAAGAACAAAATACTAAAAGATGTCAGAGAAAAGAAACAGATCACCTATGAAGGAAAGACTATCAGAATCACAGCAGACTTCTCAACACAAACCTTTAAGTTAAGAAGAGCTTGGAGCGAAGTATTTCAAATCCTGAAAGAAACAACTTCCAACCCACATTGATGTATCCTGCAAAACTATCCTTAAAAATTAATGGAGAAATAAGATACTTTCATGACAAAGAACAACTGAAGAAATTTATGGTCACCAAACCAACACTACAAAGAATACTGAAAGACACTCTAGAAAGAGACAAAGATAGCTACAATCCTAAGAACAACAACAAAAGGAAACCACTAAGCAGAGCAAATAATTAAACAGAAAATGTACAAAACCAACAACAGAAAGATATCATGACAGGGATGAGCCAGTACACATCAGTTATATCAATGTAAATGGTCTCAACTCACCAATAAAAAGAAACAGACTAACAGAGTGGGTTAAGAAACAAAATCCAACAATATGCTGTATACAAGAAACACATTTCACTCAAAAGGAAATTCACAGACTAAAAATCAAAGGTTGGAAAACAATACTACATGCAACATGAACCCAGAAAAAAGCAGGGGTAGCTATTATGTTTGCAGACAATACGAACTTCAAACCAAAAATGATCAAAAGAGATAAAGAAGGTCACTACATACTTGTTAGGGGAAAACTTCAAGAGGAAGAGATTACAATCATAAATATATATGCACCAAATATGGGAGCACCCAACTATGTAAGACAATTCTTAATAGACATGAAAAACCAAATAAACAATAATACAGTTATAACAGGGGACTTTAACACCCCACGGTCACAGTAAGACAGATCAACCAAACAAAAAATCAGCAAAGAAATAACACAACTGAATCAACCTTGTGAACAAATGGACCTAGTAGGTGTGTACTGAGTATTCCACACATCAACATCAGAATACACATTCTTCTCAGCTGCACATGGGTCATTCTCTAAAAGAGATCATATACTGGTCCACAAAACATGCTTAAGTAAATGCAAAAGAACTGAAATACTTCCATGCATATTATCTGACCATAGTGCAGTAAAATTGGAAATGAATGACAAAAAAGCCTACAATAACCACATAAATGCATGGAAATTAAATAATACTCTCCTAAACTACCAATGGGTCACAGAAGAAGTTAAAGAACAAATTAAACAATATCTACAATTGAATGAAAATGCAAATACAAATTACCAGAACCTGTGGGATACAATGAAAGCAGTCCTCAGAGGGAAATTTATAGCACTAAACTCTCATATCAGAAAAACGGAAAGAACACACATAAACAACCTAATGCTGCACCTCAAACTTCTTGAAAAAGAAGAGCAAGTCAAGTTCAAAGCCCAAAGAAGGAAGGAAATTATTAAGATTAGAGCAGAAATTAATGCAATTGAAACTAAGAAAATAATACAAAGAATTAATGAATCAAAGAGTTGGTTCTTTGAAAGAGTAAATAAAATTGATAAACCCCTAGCCAACTTTATCAAAAAGAGGAAAGAAAAAACTCAGATTCAGGCAATAAGAAATGAAAAGGGTAAAATTACTACAGACTCTGTGGAAATGTAGAAGATCATCAACACCTACTTCGAAAACTTTTACTCACATAGATTCGATAACACAGAAGAAATGGACAGATTCCTACAAACCTATGAATTACCAAAGCTGAATCAAGAAGATGTAAAGCTGCTGAATAACCCAATTTCAGCTAATGAAATTAAAAATGTAATCAGAACCCTACCAACAAAGAAAAGCCCGAGCCTTGATGGATTCACTGCTGAATTCTACAAGAAATTTAGGGAAGATTTAATGCCAAAACTCCTCAAACTCTTCAATGAAATTGAAAGGGAAGTAAGTCTCCCTAACTCATTCCTGGAAACAAGTATTACCCTAATACCAAAACCAGAGAAAGACCCTACCATAAAAGAAAATTATAGGCCAATCTCCCTCATGAACATAGATGCAAAAATCCTCAATGAAATACTGGCAAATAGAATACAGAAAGTTATCAGAAAGATTATACACCATGATCAAGTGGGATTCATCCCAGGAATGCAGGGATGGTTCAACATACACAAATCAATAAATGTAATACATCATATCAACAGGGGCAAGGACAAGAACCACATGATCATCTCAATAGATGCAGAAAAATCTTTTGACAAAATCCAACACCCATTCATGATAAAAAACACTACAGAAAATCGGAATAGATGGTCTCTACCTCAACCTGATAAAAGCCATATATCATAAACCAACAGCCAACATCTGACTGAATGGAGAAAAACCGAAAACTTTCAACCTAAAATCAGGAACAAGACAAGGATGTCCATTATCACCACTCCTATTCAATATAGTTCTGGAAATACTAGCCAGAGCAATTATACAAGAGAAAGAAATAAAGGGAATAAGGATAGGAAAGGAAGAAGTGAAATTATCATTATTTGTAGATGATATGATACTCTACATAGAAAACCCCCAAAAATCCATTAGAAGACTTCTAAAAGTAATAACCAAATTCAGTAATGTTGCTGGATACAAGATGAACACTCAAAAATCAATAGCATTCCTGTACACAAACAACAAAGTTCCTGAGAGAGAAACAAGGGAAACCACACCCTTCACTATAACATCCAAAAAAATGAAATACTTAGGAATCAATCTAACAAAAGAAGTAAAAGATCTATGCAGTGAAAATTACATTACTCCGAAGAAGGAAATCGAAGAAGATTTTAGAAAATGGAAAGATATTCCCTGATCATGGATAGGAAGAACAAACATCATGAAAATGGCCATTCTCTAAAAATTATTATACAGATTTAATGCAATCCCAATCAAAATACCACTTGCCTACCTCACAGAGCTAGAGAAAGCATTCCTGAAATTCATCTGGAACCAGAAGAGGCCTAGAATAGCATAGGCAATTCTGGGCAACAAAGGGAAGGCAGGAGGCATCACAATCCCTGACTTGAAACTATACTACAAAGGTACTGGGATAAAATCAGCATGGTACTGGAATCAAAACAGACCTGAAGATCAATGGAATAGATTAGAAGATACAGCCACAACTACAAACACACTTAGCCAACTCCTCTTTGACAAAGGGTCCAAACATGTACATTGGAAGAAAGATAGCCTCTTTAACAAGTGGTGCTAGAAAAACTGGCTTTCTATATGCCGTAAACTAAAACTAGACCCATGTCTATGACCGTGCACTAAAATAAAGTCAAAATGGATCAAAGATCTGAATATTAAAGCAGAGATACTAAACTTACTAGAAGACAGAGTAGGTAAAAATCTTGATGACATAGGAGTAGGCAGAGAGTTCATGAACAAACATCAAATTGCATGGGAAACACTTCCCAGAATCAACAACTGGGATCTCATCCTACTAAAAAGTTTTTGCATGTCAAAGGAAATCTCCAACAGAGTGAAAAGAAAACCCACGAACTGGGAAAATATCTTAGCCAATTGTCCATCAGACAAAGGACTTCTATCTAAAACATATAAAGAATTAAAAGAAATCAGGCCCCTAAAATTCAAGGACCCAATCCAAAAAT